>LYUA01001074.1:424230-457119 GCA_002093875.1 Calopteryx splendens | reverse complement strand
GATGACCTGGTACCAGAAAAATAGTACACAGCTTGGGTGAAGCTGAGGGTGCCCAAAGGTGTCACCCGGAATCGAACCCGGGCCCTACGGTTAGTAGCCCAGCGCTCTACCCACTGGAGTACCGCGCCCCTTATAAAACAAATACATACACAATTTTTGAATAAACGAGAAAGTAAATATTGGTCAACTGCGAGTCCATCGCCCTCCGATAGGTGAAACATCGACGAAGACGTCTACATCTGCGGTCATGAAACCTTGCAGGTTCGTCCAAGATAAAGCTGATGGCGGCAATTACGAGAACCGTTTGCGTCGCAAACTTCGCAATCCGTTGCGATGGTTGTCTGGTAGCCGTTGGTGGCAAAACAGTTGGTACGGTTTTGCGATAGGTAGCGTTGGTTTACTGTAAGGTAAGGAATTGTTCCCTTCCGAAGGCGAGTAACGTTACCGCTTTAACGCGCGAAATGCCAGGGAGCTGAGGCATGACGGTAATGAGTGGGAGAGACGAACTCGGTTCCCTCCTGAAGCGGCCCACCTTGGCAGGGTGTGCGTGTTAGCTTGGGAAAAAAACCAATGATAGATTGCATCTAATCATGACGGTCCAGGAAAAATAACAAAAGAATATACCTCCCATATCTGTAATAACAAACTCTGAGGGCATCACCATGGAGCGAACTCAATGGGGATACGCGAAATCATATCATAAGAGATAAAAGGATACTAGAAGGAGAAACTAAATATTCTGAATTTTCATTATACTATTCGAATGACTTTGCGCAGGATTGAGTTAGTTCTTTTGCGTGATTGCACTCCTTCCAACGAATTATTTTAATGGGCCCTTTATTTCTATTGAATTATTTTATATTTCTTCAGAAATTAGCGGAAATAGAAATTTGCGGTATCCTTCACAAAAATAGAAATTATGTACACCCCATTCATCCTGTTAATTCTTCAATACCGTCATGTACTTAAAGAGTTATTCAATAATGAAGATTTTTATTAAGATTCAGAGAGGCGGCAATCAATCAAAGATTTTGCAGGACCCGGGTCAGAATAAAAGACACACCACCACTAACTAAAATTATGAAGAAAAATGAACGAAGAGGTTTTTCGCAGGATGGGGAAGGATAGAAAGCTATGGGGATAAATCCAAAGAAGGCAGACAAAGTGGATGCAGGGCATACTGAGTAGCGATGGATGGTTGAAGAATGTGATAGAGGGGAGAATGTTGGGTAGGCGAGGTGGAGGGAGGAAAAGATTGAGCATGTTGGATATAATGAAGTGTGGCAGAAAGTATGCGGAGATGAAGGAGTTACCATCGGGTTGAAGTTGTGTGCCCATCAGAAACCTACCCTAACCGGTAGATTACCAAATAATATAAATACTGTATCTGTATTACTATAGTTAACTCACGAAATGCTTAACTGCAAGTTAAAATATAAGTCGGCCAAAACGGACCTGTTGATGTGTAAACCAAGCGATTAAAGTTTCAATTCAGATAAGAAACACTTAATTTTACGCAATATTTTAAAGTGAGGAAAATACAAAAACTATTTTGCAATTTTTAACCATCAGAATGAGTACCCATGAAACACTCTAAACCGCAGACTGATTACAATCTGAAGAGTTTTTAACAGTTGAGAATAAAGCTGAACCGATGATAATACTTAAGGTGTGCGGAATTCACATCTAGGAAGGAGGCTCATAAAATTACGTATATCTCCATTGCCTTCAGCTTGCTGCCTCTATTCTATTTTTCTTTCCATTATTTTCAGTGCCCTGTGGCGTGCTAAAGCCATTCGTCTTTTCCTTTGAGAAGGGAATTTCGTGGCGTTTTTTTTTTTACGCCCTAACGCTGCCGACAGTAAGATTTTCTACTTTTCACCAAAACCACGTTTTCGAAGCTCGCTGGACCCCTCACCGGAGTTGAATCAATGAAAACAGTGCCTCATAAATTCTATGCGCAATAACTTCACGGTTTACAAAATGTTCGCGGGAGACCGCAAAACGCCCCGCCCCCAGCAACCCTGCAGGGGCAGGCGGCACCAACGGGAGGCGCCTCGGCCTGGTAAGGGGAAAAAATCCCCATTTCTCGGACACCACACAATTTCACGCTCAAAAGGACCAACAGGAACAGTTTGCGCTCAGGCGTGTGTGAAACGTAAGCATCCCTCTCGCCCCATACTTATTCGGGATAGCAAAAGAGGGCGAGGCACATTCGATGGTGCGCGATAAAGTTAATCCTCAACTCACAGAACCCGGTGAAATATCCGTCGGATGTGAAACGCGTCGCAAATAAACATTTCCGTTACTTATCCTACCGTGGGAGAAGTTATTGCTGCCATGAGAAACATAAATAACGCCGAGACCATCATTTTTCTTTGTCGACAAGCCGCCCGTTGTCCCACGATTGATCGCAACTTCGAAAATTATGGCGCCCGAAACATAGAAGTGTATAATACATCGAACGATAGAGGGTCGTTAATCTTAAATGTCCATTCGACTTTAAACCGACACCACTCAAACGGTGGCATACGTAACTCAACATCGAAAGGGATAACTTATGTATAAATATACCAGATTAAGTACTTGGTGGGCGTTACTATATATTGTCATCGATATTCTTCCGCATAAGAATGATTACCTCAGGTAAGCGATATATTTTATTAATCTCGAATTCACACGTGAATTAGATAGTTTTTTCACAATCGACCGTTCCTATGCTCTAAATCAAGCTGAGAGTCATTCACTTCATTTGCTATATGCGCTGACGAATTTGCTGGATACATCTTTCAATTTCCCTCTCACACCTTCAGCGCTCCCGAAATCATAGGCGAGTTCCTCAAACTTTCCCGCTAACATCAGAAGCATGGCGAAGAGTATAAGGTGATATAATAAAAATCCAAGACGTCACTCAGAGCAAAAAAAGTACAACCCAATGGCTAATAAATTAGAGGCGACATCTACAACTAAGTAGGAGGAGCCTTCATCCCTTGGGGCCATGACCACACCATTCATCCTGGAAACGGTTCAAATTTCCTCTGCCTCCCGGCTCCGTCACCGACGGAATTCTCTCGTGGCCATGTGACCGCGATTAGCTTCACTTATCCCATGTCCACCCTTCATCTCTGTCGGATTGATCCGCCGTCCCCTTACTCGGCGCACGACGGAGACGGAAGATCAAATCTCGCGACCCCCCTCTTGATCCGCGGCCTGATCCAGAGGCGTCCGATATATCGACCACCACCGTGCGGCGGCGCCGCTCCTTATCCTTCGCGTCTTAGCTCAGCCCGCACGTGTTCCCCAGGGGCTCGCTCAACCTCCCTCCGCCGCCCCATGAGCCGAAAACAACGCCTCGGGCACCCTCGTCTTTATTCAACCATCTATCCCTCTGCGACCCGCCCCTCATAACAGCCCGCCCACATGCGACGGCCCATTCACCCTTCGCGTGCCCGCTTTCATCATCCATCGCGATATAGAGGCCTTGCTCCCCCCCATCGCATCGAGCACCATGAGTTCGTCTATTGCGTTCACTTCTTTCGCGAAGAGAGAGAGAGAGGACATGAAAGGGTTGAGGGGGAAGGGGGGGAGGAAGGGATACTAAGGTCCGGGCCGTGGTGACTTCTCTTCCTTGCCTATTGCGACCCAGAGGCGGGTGGAGGAACTGGGAAGGAGGAAGGAGACGTCTGTGTATTTCTGTGTAAGTTAAAAATCTGACCAAGAACCTCACCTGGAGTGGGTAATAATTGATTACTGAAAAGCAAATGTACTGGAAGATAATGGAAAAATAGAGCAGTTAAATACAATAGAAAAGGGTGGGTAGTTATCATCAAGCGGAGCTTTAACGACGATCGAAGTACGCTTCGTATTGAGAGGGGCACATTTCAGTACCCTATTAATATTTTATGTGTATATAAAATATTATATCGGTTTTATATTTTTTTAGCAAGCTGTAATTTAAGCTCTTTTCGTCTTTCAACCAATAAGACTTTCCAGTTGCAGATACAATATTGAATGTACCAATACAATATTAATATGAAATCCACACATGCCTTCTACAAGGGATTACGTACGTGAGACGAAATTTATAGGGAAATATTTTGGTTCAGAATTTCTAGTGGTGGGTTATTACTTCTTTTCTCACTCCACAATCAACACATGTAGAAGGAGCACACCCATCCTCTCACAGGGGTGTTACAGAGAAAAGGGATATGTGAATTACAGCGACGAAGCCTTTCGCTCGAAGATTACCGCTCGATTCGGGCGATCATGCCGAGGATATCTGCGGTCGGAAAGAGGGCAAGATGAAGGTGAGGAAGGAAATGCTAGGGATTGCTCGGGGAGTGGCGTGACAGGGCTTGATTGGGTCGAGATTCGATTACGGCTTTGATTAAAGATTGTTTCCACAATTTATTCATTTTTAAAAAATGCTATAAGTGAGAGGTTAACGGTAATAGTATATGAGCAACGGGAATCATGTAGCTATATCCCGTTCCTTAACATGAAAAATGATAGAAAAATATAATCATTTGTAACTATTATTGAATAAATCAGGAAAGCAACTAAACTTATTTCACCGCGCATTTTTACCAAAATCAATAAGGCATTGTGGCACATGAATGTACTTGTAACAGCAAAATTCACATGATGGGACCGACAGAATAAAAAATCCTAGCGCGTCGATAAGTTACTGCAACTTAACCTTAAAAATAACCTTCTCTCAGTGAAGCAAAGAGTTACATTTGACATGCATAAAGATTGATCCTAGTGGGCCTACTCATGACGATGAATCTGTTCCTTTTCACGGGTCAACACTTCACATGTAATCTAAAAGTCTTCCATGATTATTACAGTTTTTAGATGATAGGGTACAACTTGCAAATTGACCTGCATGCTTAATGGTCCCCGGAAGTTCATTCATTAAAAGTTATCGAAAATTAAATATAATTTTTAGATTTGGTTTTTCCGGTTATTACAGCCCTATTTACGTCTGCTCGCTATATTCGCATTGGAGGAAAATTAAGTGAATGATTTTAACTCTTCAGCAAACAATATTACCTCTGAAACCAATTTCAGGTTCACTCGTTACTTCGTTTTTAATTTCAAAAGTTTATGCACGATCCATTAAGAATATAAAGGATTTCAACAAAAAAATTCCATATCTTAATTACAAACCTTAACCTGCATACTCCGCCGCCTTGCCACGTTTACCAGAATATTTTCTCTAAAAATAATTTAAACAAAAAATGATGTTGCTTGAAATCAAATTCAAAATAAATAAATGACTATCTCTGAATGAGCATGATCTCCTTCATGTGAAAACGAACCTTATATTTTTCTTGGATACATCTATTCAAAGGGAATGCAGGAAACTAAAATGCTTTGGAACACCTCTAAATTTAAAAAAATACAATGGAATTTCCCGAGTCCTTCTTTTAAGAAACCCGACGTTTTTCTTCCATTGCCGCAAGGTTGATCCGGGGTAAGTGGAACTTACCCCAGAGGAAGTCTCCAACATAGGAGAGGAAACGGGTTTTTTGAACAAAATCGCAAAAGCATTTCGCTCATTTACTTATGGATCACGAAATTTTCAACATTTCACCTCTAAATTCCTCCAAAATCATCACACGCTCAAAGCCGCCTCATGAACGTACCTATGTCAAGTGTGTAGAGATACCAGGACTCAATAAAATATAACATTTTATGAGCATTGTGAACATTTTTAAATGTAGTTTTTGTGAAAGGAAAGGCAGGCCACAAAAGGATCTACGTCCGACAAGTGTTAAAATTTTTAACTTAATTTATGCCGTGATCAATAATTGTCAAAAACCAGAAAAAACGAATATAGATATAATTTAATAATATAGATTATTAATTCATATAATATAGATATCTATCAATGCGGGAGTCCGTTTCCCTCGTATAACCCACGTGGTCTAATCTGGAGATGTTGTGTGGAATCTTAATAGTTTCCTACATGTGGGAAGTAAACTTGAGTCCCCTGCACCTTTTTAAGACCCAAGTTTGGCCGGATCTCTTCGTGATGAGTGGGACTCCCATTATACTTTTTCCAATGGCCCTGGATAAACACTTTTTCCGTGCGCTTTCTTTGCGAATCTAGAGGATCTTCTTCGAACCCTATATCACCGAAAAGAAGAAAAGTGGGCGTTTCTGATTGCTGTGTAATTGGCTAAAAGCACGTAACTTTAGTGGGAGCTTGCGGATGGTGACGAGCCCTCTTCCCTCGTATAGCACTAGACCAGTCCAACGCACACGGCGGGACGTGCTCCTGAGAAGCGAGAAACCGTAAATCGTTCTTTATGGGGTCAGTTCCTTTGCTCATGAACTCTTCCGATTCCCACTTTGTCCCACAAATCAGCCCCCGTATAGCGAAGAAATTCGCAGGAAGTTTCCACAACTCGCAATACAAAAAGAAAATTTAAAGCTCCCACAAGATTTGTCCAAAGGTTCCTCGCCAGTAATTTGAAGCCTTTATCGTTCGCTACCGTGCATTAAATTATGCACAACTAATGCTTTTCTCCACAAAGATTTTGCTCTCGGATGAGAATAATTTACAAAATATCGAAATATATTTCTAGGAATATTGCAAATTCATTCCAAGATTCAAGTAAAAAAACCGTAGTAAGCAATAAACTATATACCATCTGCTCTACTTTCCCCAAGTCACTACAATTTCCAGCGTAACTTAGCAAAATAATATTTCTACCACCACCGCAGTAATCAGCTCGAAGGTTGGTTTGATATAATAACAATATTGCAAAGAAGCAAAATTTCTTAGCAGCATATTGCAAGAATAATGTTGCTAAGAAATTAGAAATAGCAGGTAATATAGGTATTTTATCGGAGGTTTATAATAAAAATCATCTATGTGTACCACCATGAACAAGCAGGGAAGTATGTAATGGTCATATATGATCAATTTTCATCTATGTAATAATTCTGCACTGAGAAAATTACAATCGCACTTTGTTATCACATTATTATTTTTTCATATTTCAAATAAATAAATTAATATACGAGTGGCTGAAAATTTTCTAGGATCTGAAAATTTTTAGAAACACGTTTTCATAGTTTTGAATTTAAGCTGAGTACCGCCACGAGATTTTTATTATCAAACTTTATGACAGGAAAACATGAATCATACTAAGAAACACTTATAGCTGCACTCAACTCCATAAAATTAAAAGCATTTTTATGGTGAAGTCGACTCATTGGCTAGACCAAACGGTCGTTTGAAGCTCATTTAAATTCCTCCAAGTAGCACTCCGTCTTAGGGTCATGTTTGAGAAGCCTCGTTCCCCGACGACACAATCTCAGATAGGCACACAAAGAGCGCTCCTCAAAAGTTATAAATTAAAATTGTGCAGAGTGGGAAAAACACCACGAGATCCACTACAAAATATTATCGGCGGACTAATACATTCCCTAGGACTGAATTTGAATACGACGGCAGTCACTCGGGAAATTAATGCAGAAATGAGATAAAGCAGAGAGATCGGTTTTTCCAATAGAATGTTCATTAAGGGCTCACCAGACAATTGATATAGATCAAAACATCATCCTCCCCTAATAAACTCATTTATTGAGCACCACCCGCCACTTGTTTGCAAAAGGTAACGGGATGTCGATTCTCTCCTAGATGGAATATCTTTTATGACAAAAGAAAACTCGCAATATTATAAATCTCACAACAACGACCATGAAAATTATCTACATTGATATACTTATTCCCTCCACTCTGTCTGCCACTCCTGTTCAAGGAACTTAAAGTCTAGCAAAAAATTGAAATTCGTCACGCATTTCAATTCACGCAGATATTTGGTCAGCCCGGACCGGAAAAAAGTGAAATGTGCGATTGCAACTAAATAGTGCCCAAAGTTTTGCATTTGCTATTTTCAAATGACTCGACTACATCAAAGAAACTGACTAACTTTAGCGGACACACTTTGCTGTGCATACATATGCGAAAAATCCACAACACAAAAATAATTCGCCTGAACCGGGACCTGAACCTGGATCCCTCGATTTCCAGCCGAGTAATTAAGCCAGTTAAAAACATCTTATTCCGTTTAAAGCTATCAAAAACTCATAGGGTAAGAGGACGCCTGAGTAGCTTGTCTACATGATAACTAACTGGGAAGTTAAACGTTTGTAGATACTAATTTCCAACTGTATGTTTCTCTGTCTGACACACTTGCTTAAGGAACTTCGAGTACAGATAGAAAATTGACATTTGGCGCGTAGGTAGATCATTGGTCACAACTGACCGGAAAAATAGTAAAAACTCGCAGTTGGTTAATTTTAATGGAATGTTTTGACACCAATAGATCGAAGTTTAGATCCATTATCAAAGCATTGTACTCAGTGCAGAAGTTTCCTTAGCCTTTTTTCAATTACTTTCGTCCATGGTAAAGACGTGGGGTTTGCACTACCTAGGTATTCTAAAGCCTAAGATTTGTAAATACTAATTCCTTATTGTTTGACTAGCACTCCTACACAAGTAACTTGGCATAGGATTGGAAGACTATCAATGGTGAAGGGAGAAATGGCACTGGGGTAGAGGAGTATGAAATAGAAGACAATGTTGAAATTTATAAAACGCAACACGATACACAAAATGAAACTAGTAATAAAAACTTCGAGGAAACTAACAGCGAAATGTATATTAGTAAATCCATGGATTAAAAAGAGACGATAAAAGAAGATAAAGAAAAAGGAAAAGAGAATGGACAGAGGGACCAGGATTTTTAGATGATTAAGTAATAGACTGGGGCAATAAACTGATTGGGCAATTTAATTGAATTAATTTAAAATGTAAATGCATAGATAGGAAAAATTAATTAACGGGGAAATATTTACACTCTATTAAAATTGTTAAATGGTTGGGAAGTGGTTACCGTACAAAATAAAATAGGAATTAATAAAAATGACATAAAAGATACTTAGGCAGGTAGAAAAAATGCGTGGAGAAACTATATGGTAAAGTCACTATCCTATTTACGTCAAGGAGGAGGTGAATTTAACAAATAAATTTTTGAAAAGCTTTATCACTAGATATTTGAAAAATACTAGATATTAGATTTAAAAAGTTAAAGATTTTTCTCAACTCCGTGAACATAATCCGTTTTCAAAGGAGGCATCGAAGTCTGACATGAACTCCTAAATTACCTCCAAATTAGTGTTTTCGAAGCGATAAAACACTTTAAAGAATGCTCACGATCTAATCTCAATTATCTCTTTGATAAGCCACCTTACCCTGATCATCTAATCCTTTGTGGTGTAGTAGAGACTTCCGTTGCGTTAAAACAATCGAATCTTAATTTAATCTAACTGAAGGTATATTAAAGACTGCTGAGAAATAGGCCAGATCACTGCTGTACAACATATTTACTAAAACATCGACATTGTGATAATGCTATTTGTGAGCGGGCCGTTACGAAACAAGCATTTTTGGGTAAAATATTAAAAAACTACAACTAATGAAAACGATACTTCGATGAATCAACATTGATTGTGAAATCCTGTATCAATAAACATCATGCCTGATTGGCTATATTCAAATACCGAACCACCTTTTAGGCCCATAATACCAAATGCTAATAAAATAGCAGCTCACAACCTTCGCAGAGAGGGGGCAGGATTTAAATTAGTTTTATTCTGAAAGAAAAAGTTACTTTAAAAAAGTTACATGCAGAAAAAAAAACATTGGTTTCGGATATCCTACTACCGATGGAATTTTTCAAAAATGTACAGGGAATAAGTCCCTCTCGAGTCTCGGAAAAGAGAAAACGCAATTTCTAAACGACGCGGGATAATCAGATTAGGAAACCATCTTTTCCATAAGTTGTCTTATTATCAGGGTACTATTAATAATGGATGATAAGTTAAGAATAGAGGATTCAGAGTTTTTTCTAGGGAAAAAAAACAGAATTAAAATTGTATTAATTGACGCTGTTCCAATAAGAACACCCACGCGTTTAGTGGAAAAGACATCATGCGCTTATCTTTTATGGCTTGAGATCTCAATCAAGATGAAGACCCTACGCTTAGCAGAGCTTTCATTAAAACTTTTGTCTATTGCCACGAGCAACCAATTGAATACCCGAAGTGTTTTCGTAATTGCCATAGTCTTTTAACCTTAAGACCCCTATAATTCAAGTTTAAACAATCTATCTCAATTTTTATTTACATGATCAAGTTTACAGAGGCTATATTCCTATGACACCTTGAAAACCTTTTCCATAGTTTATGTATATTCTTTATAAATTTCACAAATGATATTTTAGTCTTATCCTTTTGTAAAATGCATAATATTAATATGATACTCTTCTCCTCCTTAAAAAAATACTAATTCGTTTGAAAATGATTTGAAGAACGCGTAAGCATGGAAATATGTCAAATCAATCTCAAATTCATCCTTCACCAACGAAGTTAACTGTTCCTCAATTCCACAATTTTTATCTGAGTGTATAAACATTTGATAAAAAAACTATTAGTAATTATTGGCAAACGGATAACTAAAATACGAACTGAAAGAACCAATAAAACCCACTACTTATAAACAAGAGTAACAAAATTGAGTTAAAAAGAACTTGATTCAGGGACAAAGAAGGGCACTTGATTTTCATTATTACATCATATTTATCACTTCACCTGGAGTTTGGATAAAGTACGAATGATGTTTTTGCGAAAATAAGATTAATTGTGACACTTTTTCACAACACCAAGCATGGAAAACAATGACAGAAAAAGAATATTTAAAGGATGACACACATGCCGTATGCTTGTAATAGAAACTAAATTTATTTTCTTAAATGAATATAGAAAAATACATTAACAAACATTGTCGATGTCCATATCGCACTAAAACAAGATCAAATAATTGATAATTTGAAAAAAAACAGAAAGGTAAGTTATCTTTCCCTCGATTCTACAATGATTTTTATCCAAGGGTGCATAAAAATTTACTTAATGCTGGAATAAAAACTGTAAATAATCGAACAAGCAATTTTGATTAACGTACCACTATAAATTTGTACACACAGCTGAGCAGTTCATTTAATTTATTTGAAAGTAAAGTAAAAAAGTTGAATAGACATCCATCCATCGTGGATCCTCTCAAAAAGTAACCTTTTTCTCTCAGAATGTGCCGGAATAGACTTCTGCTATGAGAGGTTTGGCCAAGAGGCTAGTTCACACCCAAGCCCCAGGTTTGAAACTGACAGTTGCTAATTTTTCGTGGAATTCGGATACATACTTAATAATCGACAGACTTGGCTAAAAATTTGAGAATATTTCAAGCATGAGATAAAAATAACTTCGCATCTATTTCGGAATAGCAATGACAATTTTATGTATAAACCAGGTTGTGTCAAATAAAAAGTTATTACTGGAAACGCATACTAAGTTTATTTTACCTACGACCCATACTCCATTGCTGTAGTAATAAGGAAATATAAAGTGATAAGGTGTCATAGACGTTGAGATCGTTGGGCGTTGGTAAGGATTAATTTCCAGCGAACCTAGTTCTCTTTTTGTAAACAAAAGGTCCCGTAACGTATATTCCTTCCACTAACTTCTATCCAAAACTCTGTTCCGAAAAAGAGTTCCGTCGCCTGTTCCACAAAAATATTTCCTAAATGCATTAGCTATAGTCAACTAATATTTTTACTTCCTTAAAAAAAACCTTTTGCTGTCAAACGGTAGAAATTAGCTTTGGTCAACGGCGTTAATGGATGCTAGTTTGTAGCTTCTATTCCCTGGAACTGATTGAAAATAATCATTGGGAGAGGGGATTTTTTGGTACATTCAATTCCTGCCGTTTTCTACTAAGACCCACTACATTAACAGTTGAGTCAAGGAAGTGGGAGAGTGAGAAACATTACCTGGAATACTGGGGACCAAAGTGTGAGGTGTGTATACCCTTATTGTGCAGATAGTTTCATTAGTGTATTCAAAATTGACGTTTTTTAAAAGGACACCACTGAACTTTCGAGTCACCTATCGTATTCATTAATCATTTAAAAATAATAATCAAATAAAAATAATCTTTTTGTTATTAAATAGGGCATAAAATGTAAATACTTTTATCACTTAATAAAAGATTATCTCGACTGGTGCAACATAGTAGATTATTTATATCAATCCTATGATATTTTGAAATAATTATTATGCCTAATGTAAAATTTAATGCTATTAAAAATGTAATATAATTAAAAAAATAGTTACTTTAATGTTAAGTGGGCTGTGAAGTCATAGAAAGGCCAATCACATTTTCCTCATATCTCGGAAAAAGTACTCCATCATATAACGATAACTGGAATTTATCTTTTCTTCGAAAATCCCTTCACCTTTGATTTGACCCAATCGCCGCTATAAGATTTTAGGATTACAAGAACCTCAAAAAAGGTTTTTGAATTAGAAGAGAGAATAGAACATAGTGACCGCCAGGCACAGTGGCATTCAATTCTTCAGAAGTCAACCTGAAGTCTTGAAACAAAATAAAACTTGGAGTAGGGGTAAAAAATGCCACTCTCTGCAAGCATTAAGTTTCCATGCAAATAATAGAAGTCTTTAAATTTACATGGCAACAAATAACGTTTTCAAGTGATTTAAAAAAAGTGATGCGTGCGAAGTACATTCAAACATTTCACTTAGCAGTATTTTCTTCAAAAAGGTACACACATTAAATTTAAGTACCACACAATTACATCAAGAATAACATACGGTGCAATGAGACAAGAAGGCTCAAGCGATTGATGCCAGTGAAAACTGACACGGAATCATTTGCTCCCGCACAAGAAAAATACACGCCAAAGTAACAATGCTGGCTTAATTTATGTAGTGCATGCACGCCATGCTTGCTTTCATCGCAGCTGCACAGATGTTTATTTGCGGATAAGCCTTCACTGCCGAAAAACGATACACTACGTTTCCGCATTTATGGGGTAATAAATTATTGATATCATTATACCCATACATTTGTGATAATTCATGTTACAAAAAAAATTAAAGTTGGAAAATCGTTAGACTGGGGTGCGTAACCTCATATCAACTTACAGTGCAGTAAAAGGCTGCTACTGCACTGGATAAAGTTTCACTCATTAGTCAAGAAGAAAGCAAAGTACATGCAAAAACCAAAACATTCTGTGAGATGTTTTCTTTTACAAGACACCAAGAAGTGCGTGGTAGTGAAAAACAAAACAGTAATCAATTAGTCATCGTGTTCACGTGGATTTGGCTGCGAGCACCTTGAAAGGGGGCGTGACAGCTACGACCCGGCTTACTTCCGAAAAAAACAAGGGACTTCAGAACGGCAACAACTTGCCGTGTTACCCAACCACGTGCCTTCAACAGATGAAGGATGGGGCTATCCATGATTACGCGATGACACAGTAAAAAAACAATGAGGAAAACTGTGAAAACTCAGACAAGAATAAACTTATGCTTGCAGGTCTTTCCTCCACCAACTCACCCATGTTCCTTCATCTTCGAGAGAGTTGATTTCCAAGATGTGGCTCAGCAATGGGCCGCATGATCGCTCAACTATTCCTTTCCACCTCTTCAAACTTTCGTCACTTCGGAAACGCGACCACTACGTCTTCGTCGGCGGCGACAAAAGCACTGCGAAGCGACTGCTTGAGCGAGCGACTGCTGTGAGACCGGCGTCTAAGACTTAAGGCCTAAAAGATGAAAGGGCCACAAGAAGCGGCGGCTGAATCGGGCTCCCGAGCCGGGAACCGTCCCACGTCACCCCACTCTTTGCGATCCAACGGCCTTCCGAGGCCCACGTTAAAACTAATGAAGGTACAGGAAGGATATCCGGAGAAGCGAAGTGAGAATGCGTTATCCCGCCGCTGCTGCTGGCGCTGGTGTGGCCACTGACAATGCGGCTGTATCGACCGGGCAGGCGGGGGCGCGTGTAGCTTGAGCCGTCCCTTCGGCCCCTGAGGCTGGCCCCGCGGAGGGGGGAAGAGTGGGGTAACCCTAAAATTCGGGGAAAGTGTCGGTGAAGGAGTGAAAATTAAACCAGGATCGCGAATATGTTTTCCACTTTTAGCAAATGTGCCCTCGACATAAGCATGGTCAATAAACACCTTTACAATAAAATCATGATAGCCACCAAAACACTTCCCGATATACGCGATGGGTCATAAAAAAATACGGCTGAGTCGCAGGATATGTAAGCTTCTGTCCACAACAACGAGTATCGCAAACGAAGCTGCCAAAAGCGCAAGCACCAACGTTTCAATTGAAGTAACAGGTCATTTACAATGGCATCAAATCAGCGAAATTTCAAGCAATGCACAAAATTTGCCTTCTTAAGAAAAACAACATTTTAAAAGGATCTTTCAAAGCAAATTTTAGGCTCATTCAAAACTATTTACAAACTATAAACCAATTAAATTATGTTAGTTCACATGCACATTTTAAAAATGCCGGCAATCGTAAAATTAGGACATAAAAATTAGTATTCTTTGTTAACTCCCTTTAGATCCGTCAAAATTGACGCTAAAAGGAACTGGCGTGCGCGCCATCCTGTGACTGAAACTAGAATGTTCTGGCGGGGCAAATGTACATTTTGAACTGGTCACGTTCACTTCCTTTCCAATACATAAAACAATGCATAAACTTACTTAGTACCTAAAAAATGTTTAATAATAATAAAAATTATTATAGTGAGGCCCAAGGTATCCCTAAGTGAGGTCAGAACCCTAAACTTGAACATGCAAATATCAAACATTGCTACAAATTACAACATTAAGAACTAAAAACCTTGTACATACTATAGGGAATACATGCTATGTAATTCTATAATGCACAATTACAATCAACAACCTATTAATAACCAAAAGTGAACTAGCTAAATTGAGATATATTTAATCAGCGCTCAAACATGCTACAGAAATCAAATAGTAACAATTTTGGGCTTTAAGAGCACGGTTTAATCAGAAAGTTGCAACATGCAATATTAATCTTAAACATCTTATTTAAAATTAAAGGTATTTGAATGTAATTCCGAAGATGATAGGAACATTGAAAAAGTTGCAACGAGACCAATCAATCGTTATCGCCCTAATAGTACCATTCATTTTAGATATAATATGTACTATACCGGTATATTTACCTAATCGTAACTTGACACCTTTAACGCCACAAAAAATAAACTCTAAGAACACGGTCACTGCAGTAGAAATAAACTGGATGCCTGCCAGCCACCAGAAAATGATATATATTTTAGATGCACAAATAACAATAAATCGGTTTAAAACCTCAATTTAATACCACCCTACCATCACAGCAAATTGAATCTATATGAAGAGACAAATATATCTACTCCCGCGATATACCTCTCTTTCATAAAATCAAAACTAATAATAAAATTGAAGATTTCAATTTCTGTACGTTTTGATTGCATGACAATTACTTCCAATACACACAGAAAAAACGGCAAAACAAGTCAAGCAATTAAAAACATACCCACGGTTTCTGGACATAAGAGTATGTTTTAGGCGCTGAATTCAAAATATGCACAATTACTCACCTTTAAATGAAATACATTTACAGCAGAGCATGGCAAAAAAATTTTATGCGCGATCTCACATGTCTTTTGGTAATTCCACCGAAAAATAGGAAAGCTAGAAGGACCATGGCCTAACTGAAACCCCTCCTACGAACACTTCATACAAAACGTCTTCCCAGTTGTTCGACAACAAATGAACGACGATAAGCGCTAAGTTACAGCCAGTGGAACTACGTGAAAGATACTACTTTCTAACTTCACTTAAAGTATTTCAATCCCGCATCATTTTATCAGAATATTATATATATATATATTCAAAGGAAAAATGTTTCCACATATCTTACCACTTCTCTTCCACGAAGTGCCAAAAACGCCCATGATCTGTAACAGAAATAATAATTTAGAAATGTTTAACGTGCTACAGTTTCTAACTAAATTATCTGTCACTGCTCACCATTATATTTAACCAGATTATTCTCCAAGCAAGCATTGGTCATCATTCCGTGATATCTAAAAATAAGAACAGAACATTAATTGTCGAGCCGTAGGTTTGTGATCACATTTTTAGTGTCAATCGATCGTTGCTACGATTAGTTAACCATTAATTTTACATTATATTACTGCGCATACAATAAATTTTGGCTTAATGATTCGTTAAACGACGTAAAAATTCGTTTATTTTGCAGTAAAAACTACGTCATTCGTTCCCACCGCCTTAGCCCATCACATCTTTACCCGATTGAGTATCTAAAGAAATGCCGCCGTTAAGTCTGCGGCATTTCTTCTGAAGGGATAATTGATATGATATTGTAGAAATAAAGTATGCTGGACTCCTTCAGTCTGTGAGTAGTAGCCATTATTTAAAACGCATAACGTGCCCCACCTTTCCTTTGTGAAGCTCATCAAGTCTATTACTCACATGAGATTCTACGAGTCTTGTTGAAAGATATCCAGACAGGTACCCTGAAAATGGCTATCGTTTGCGCGCGGCTAATCTTGCGGCCGAAAGTAATGGCTTGTTGATTTCGAATTAAAAAGTTATTTATACCGAGTGTATAAGTGCACAAAATATTCAAGACTGACAAACATGAAAGTTTGAATGGGGATGAATTACTAAGAAAATATATTCAATAATTTCACAACTGATTTCCTAAGATACAAAACGAACGACGAGTGTAGTAAGGTATATTTTGCAATCATGACACCTGAGGACCAAAATAATAAACCAGGCATAAAGTAATTACAATAATGTCAATCAGTTTAATAATTGCGTTCTCCTGAGATCACTGGTCTTTTACCTGAACACATATTCATGATTGCACAAAATGGGTACAAATACCATACAGATAACAAAGGTCCTCAAAAAAGTCACTGATTGAACTGAATTTGAAGTGATTATACATCATAATTATATAATTATCTATGATTTACCTACTGATATAACCTTTCTACTAACTGCAATCAGCAGCACTCGAGCAAATTATAGCAAGCATCCAAAATTCATTTCAGCAACTGAATCATCTTCCTAAGATTGTTCCACAAATATTTATAAACAAAGTAAGTGAATAATGTTGAAATTATTCTTTGTGCCATCATCTTGAAAGAGCCATTATTATTTCTATAGTGTGCAAGTTAAATGTGATTTTATGAAGCCTTATAACATAAACTCAGCCCCAATATATTGGTTGATTTTGGAAGATTTTAATTCCCACATGATGTTTTTATTGATTCTCAGGAACACTTGAAGAAATATTAAGAGATATAAAGCTAAAGAGATTGTATTTATCTGATTACAAATGACTTCTCAACGTTTTAACTGAAACTATTTATGATTGGTCATTATTATGGGGGAGACTTGGATCATATATTTTTCTGGTTCTAATAATACAACATGTAAATATAACATGTCCTAAATAGTTTAAACTTCCATGGTCCATACAGTTAATGAGCAAAATACTTTTTGATTATAACATGTGTTTCTTTAAGAAACCTTAAATGGGAAAAATCCCTCAAGTATTTTGCTCATGAGGGCTAAAATTTCTCTGGCTTCATAAAATTCTGAGTACTATTACTTGGTTACAAATATAAGTTAGCTCGACCCACAAATTTTAAAGCGTAAAATTTGACTACTTAAAAGATAATCACAGCAGAATTTAATCTCTCCACAAGTTCAGTTATGGAAATTAACCAAAGCATTATATCTCCAAATTACCATTATGCTTTATAAAATCACACTTTTAAATCCTTGAGATAGAAAGGTCTCGACAGTTTCTTGAAAATATAGCAGGAATCCTCCCTAGAACAGCAGAATTTCTTCAAAGCAAAAGGTATACTCTAACATGTAAATAAACACACTGTCCAGCTTCGGTTATCTATATTTCATTAATCGGAGTCAACAGAAAGCCATTCATACAGGACTACTTGTCAATAATCTTTCTACTATTTCCTCGTATCATTGTAAATGCTTTACCAAAGAAGTCCAGCAACTACAATATAATACCAACTCAACTATTAATAATAATAAATGATTCCCACTGTTGAATTATTGGTAAACATGCATTTATAAAATTTCTCATTTGGATGGAAAAGAAACAGATTCCTTTCTTCATAACAAAATCAAATTCCTTCAACTTTGAAAGAAGTATGCTAGTCAAAAATATAAACAATAATCATACCATATTGTTACTGATATAATCTGGCATACAATGTCACTAATATGAAATGATTATCATGAATAACAACAGATATTAAATCATATTTGAATGAAAAATTTCATGGGAAATATTATTCACTTAAAAGCCTTGTAAAAATGCTAAGTGTATATCAATAATAAGCATGAAATTCACCTTAGCTGCAATATATATATATATATATATATATATATATGTATCAGCATTATTTTCAATGCAAGCTCTCATTTGTATCTCATATAATTAAAACCACATTTCTTGAAATTATTTTCCAAGAAATGTCTGACTGATTCTTCCATGAAAACAAACAATGTACAAGAAAATGCACTTCTACTATAGGTCAGGAACAAATTATTGACGTAGAAGTTTGAACATTAGCTCTACCACATAACCTTATGAGTACCATAAAACACTGTAAACAATTAAATTCACTAATGATTCAGGTACAAACAGTAAGATCAATTAATACCAAATATGTACACAAAATGGTTCGTGTAAGAATACATACTACATACAATCGGTGGATACACATTCATTCCATTCAAGGCCAGAAATAATAACTACTCAGACTAACCCAATAAGAATGTGCTGCCTTCATAGATTCAACACATTTTTTTCACTTGGCCAATCAGAAAACACTTCACCATCTGCCTCCAAAAGGCCCTTGGGTACCACGGAAGGGCCTAAAGATTGAACGAGGTCCCCGACTACCTACAAATTGTACATCAGGGCTGATAGGTTGCCTAATTGGGGAAAAAAGGGGTGGTGGGCGAAAGAATCGGGTCATGATTGGGGGAATCCCAAATCTGATTGGACCACCTGCTCGAAAAGCACTCCTACCACGACCTCTCTGAGGAGGGGGAACAGAGAAACCCAAACCAGGTGGTGGGAAGGCAAGAGTTGGACTGAAGAATGAATCATGAATTTCATCCCGTGAGAAATCTGATACATTTGAGGAATCAAATGATGAATTCATTAACTCTTGCTCCGTTTCTGTATGCTCAACTGATGGCTCTTCCATCATACCTTCTAGTGCCTCCTCGTTCATTCCCTCTACATTAGCAGAGGGAACCACATTTCTAACACTAATACTTTCATCTTCAGAAATGTTCTTGGACTGCCCTACTGAATCATTGTCAGTCAATGTTAGACTAGTACCAGGAATAACAGAAGCATTCTCTGAACCTATTTCCTTGGTATCGTTCTCCTTGATGTTGTTACTTGAAAATGGAGGGGGATCTTTAGTATTAATTTCCATTAGTGAACGTATCCTAAGGGTACTTCCAGTCCTATACTCTTTAGTCACTGTATCAGAGGATGGTCCTTGACCAAAGCTTTCTTTTTCATTTACAGATTTATTTAAGTCCTCATCCTGAGAATTTTTAAACGATCCATTTGCTTGTTCCCCAAAAATGGATAACCACTGTCCATCATTTTCAATCACTTCATTGTTTTCCCACTTCATTGGCAGAGGGACTTCATTAATGGAATTACCTTGAGAGGGGATGGGAGATTTCAGATCAGACTGAAATCTAGAAGGCACAGAGGGATGCTGAGAAAGATTTGATGAAATATTCCTAACCAATGATAGTCCAACTGACTGTACAGGGTTTTTGTCTCTATCATTCACAATAGCCTTCTGAACAGTTGAAGTCAATAGAGGAGGTAGGGGTGGAGGAGGTGGCGGCGGCGGAGGTGGTTTCTGTTGGAGCAAAAGTGGCTGCGGAAGAGGCATTATTGGGGGTGGTGGCTTTCCTAGATCATGTGGAGGCATGCGGAACATGTGAGCACTTGGTAGAACCGGAGGCATTGCTGGAAAATGACTATCAAATGTCTGCCTAATAATAGGTGAGTGAAATGTCTGTGACATTGGAGTCCTTGGTCGGAACATTCTATCAGTGCCAATAGTGGGAATTTTATGCATAAGTACAGTCGGAAATGTTGGATCATATGGTTCAGATCCATCCTTTTTCATTTCACTAAAAAAGCCTTCTTGTGCATCCTCTTCTTCTTCAGAGGAATTTAAATTTGGTTTATTGATTTGTTTGCTCACAGAAGAGCGTTTATCTTGCCCACGACCAGGTTCCTTCTCCTCTGACTTAGAAATCTGTTCTTTACTCATTGTATCCCCATTATCTTCTTCATCACTCATTTCCATGTCAACGCTCTCTATGTTGTCATGGGACTCATCACGTTTTATGACTTCAGGCATTTTTAATGGCAATGTAGTAGTTACAGGTATCCTATAATCACAATCAACCTCCACTTCAGTCACTTTTGGTGATGGCAGACCAATAATCAATGAAGATTTCACATTCACAGGTGATACATTTCGATAATCTTGATCTGAATTTTTTGCTTCAGTCTGAGTCCACTGAGAGCCAGTGGTATTTAGTGCCCGGAAATTGGAAGCAGGAGAACCAGTGAGACTAATTAGATTTCGATGGTCTATATCCTTCATCTCCCGCAGTCGATTATTTGGTAGAATTGGAGCAAGTGTGCGGTGATCAACATCAGCAACACTTCCAAGTTCTGGCACTTCTGTGTCATCATACTCCACTGGATCACTGAAGCCTTCTTTCTCATAAGTTGGTGGAGACTCTGGTGTTTCTTCAATACTCTCAATCACCTTGCTGCCTTGACCTTTGATAGGAGACTTTCCAAGGAGTGAACTGGAAAACCAATCCACCTTCGTTGGTGTCTTATTCCCAACTGAACCCGCTGATTCCCAGGCTGTGGACGGTGATGGGTCACCCCAAGTGGGAAATTTTGGAGGTAATTTCGTGTTCCACTCTCCAGGCGATGGCATCTGTGAACCCCCTTCCCTATCACTCCAATCTCCATCTTCTGACATAAATAGCCCGGGAGGTAACGGAGGAGGGGGAGGTAGAGGTTCTGGATTGGCATTTGGAGACTGAATCACAGGGGCTGGTACAGGTTTCTGGTAGTTGAATTGTCCACTTGCATGTTCAAACACACCAGGTGGAGAGCTGAAGAGAGGAGCTGATGAACCGACTAGGGCTTTCACAGAGGGAGATAAGGTGGAGGTGCTTCCTGTGTTGCTTAAATTGAGGCCAGGAATTGCAGAACTAGATGAGTCCGTTTGAAGGAAGGGCTCACAAAGCCCTTGACTGAGAGATTTAAGAAAATCAGAAATATTGAAATTCTCCTGCCCCTTGGCTCTCGAGCCGATGACTTCAATGGGTTTTCCCTGAAACAAAGAAAATATTAATAGACACTGGAAAAAGTGTTTGGTATGAAAAATATTGATATATCATCTAGGTAAAGTTCCTAAAGCGACATCACTAAAATTAATACCTCAAGTCATAAAATCAGAACACAGGTAATGGTGACCTTATCCCAAGAAGAATGAATGGTAAATCTCACTAAATGTTAAATAGGAATTCTGTTCAACCATTTTCTCTCTAAACTACACTATTCCCACAAGGCCCTCAATCTTTTATTAAACAATTCCACAATGGGAACCATACATGGGTGTAATCATTTAAAACCATCTCAGCACTGGGAAAATAAGCCAGGTCTTAGGTTTCGCTATGTACTCTTGAAAATCTATAGTTAATAAGTCATTATATCTGCATCTACATAATACCCCACAACCCATCACAAAGGCATGTGGCAGGAATAAAAGGAAAAGAAAATGGTAGTTCTTAAAGGGGGGCATGGATGTAAATGCTACTATTTTCCACTTCTTGTGTTGTGATATTGAGTTATGCAAGGGAAATATGAATTCATGAATCTATCCATTCAACAGGGTATATATCTGATTTTATCATAACTGTCTTACTGACTGATCTTAATCTGACTTACGTAAATAGTTTGAGTTTTGGATTGCTTCTTCTGTCATATTGTAAATCGCACAAATGGTATCTATTTAATAAGTTAAATCAGTTCTTATTACAGTATTTAACAAAATGGGCTGCCTACCTTTGTATTTTAATTCTTGAATCAATGTTTTTCAAGTTGAGTGACACATGCTCACAGCATATTCTATGCTAGGTCTAACCAACAAGAAATATATATTCCTTCATCACTTTTCCAAAATTTTTTCATGCCATTTTTTGAGCATATCTTTCTTAATTTTATTTTTCCCTTGGGATATTAGGAAGGGAAAAATGAAGGAAAAAACTGTGATACTTCTTACACACACAAAAGTCACATATTTGCTCCACCTCACAATTTCTATCAGAAGTTGATGTATGATTTTTCCCTTTCATTGAATTTAAACCCTGAATATTTGTAATGGATTACTACATATATAATTATTTTTTTATGAATACATCCTGATAGTTAGACACTCATCTTAAGGTCTGAAAGTTAATAGGTGGAAGCACACCCTATTTTATGACATATAAGACAAGGTCACATCAAATGTCACTTATTTAGAGAAGAAGAATTGAAAAAATATTTTATTAACTTTCAGCATTTACTTATCAATGAGGAAAAGATACAAAAGTGAGGTACATATATGCAAACTCTTTCTTACTGGTCTTCATTAACGTTTTTTTCAAAGAAGTTGAACTAATAACTAATGTCACAAATGTGACCAACTGAATTGGGGACTTTCATTTAGGACATGAAAAAATGTGGTTGAGAATGGATTTCCATCTAATGGCGTTAGTGTGATGTCATGAGTTCCATAAATCAGTGCCAGAAGACCTATGCATCCTAAGCTTAAGTAAATGATTTGAATTTGTAGTCTGTTGGAACTTAGGATCTCATTTGAACTCAAACAATTTGAGANTTGTAGTCTGTTGGAACTTAGGATCTCATTTGAACTCAAACAATTTGAGAGAGATGTGGCACATGGTAATAAGAACAAAAACTAAAATCTGCCTTAGAATAAAAACATAAGACAAGATTTTATGCATGTTATATTCATATAAAAATGAATGGATAAAAATTTACCCAATTAGGTGCAATGAAATGTGTAGAACAGTAGTTATTTTGTTTTGGTACAGCCTCACAATTTTTATTTATGAAATGTGATAACATACTTTATATAATTCATCAACACCTACACAACATCTTGCAAGCCACCACAAGGGAATGTGGTAGGGGGTGTTAGGACAAAAGCTGTTAATTAAAGAGGAAGGTGATATGTAAAGGGGGCTATAGTTGTACTCAGTAGTGCTTTCTTCTCCTTGTGTAGAAATCATGGACAGTGGGAGGGAAGATTATTGGAGAAGGAAGGTACATTTATTGATAACCATCTACACTTGAGAAACTTTTCAAGAATATAAACTCTCTCCGCTTGATCTGAATTAGGATGGGAAAAACTGGTTAAAAGGATGCAAGCAATGTATAAATTTTACAGAAAGGTAATCAAAAGTTTATAAGAGTTCTACCCTAGGTTGTGGTTCTCAGTCTAACCATATACTCAATACTCAGGGCATGTAGCTTCATGAGAAGTTACCTATCAACAAGCTGAAGATACTGCATAAAATCTTAATAAAGAATCAAAAAAAATTTAGATTTTGATACACACAATTCCATAGGTTTCATGTGCTCTTCTCTTCTGTCCCTCCCTGGCATACCTCAAATTAATATAATTCATCCCATTGAACATGGAGTGCCTTTTAGGATGTTTTGGCGGGTGAGAAGTGTCATACCATTCATTGGTTTTATACTTACATAAATATATTATATAAATGGTACACTGCTTGGTTGAAGCTGAGGGTGCCAAGAGGCTTCACGGGGAGTCAAACCCAGGCCCTCCGGTTAGTAGCTTACAACTCTACCCACTGGACAACCGTGCCCCCATAAGCTTAATATGGTACAAAAAATATAGAGGGCATATTCTGAAGTTTGAAGTTATTTTGGTGATAAATGTTTCATTTTGCAACTATTATTGATGATGAATCATTTAGTAGCTGTCTGCCCCAGGAGGTGGTACCTTAGGTGAGGTGCCTCCCCCCCAAATTTTCATTTTCACTACCTCAAGTAGGAAGAAACAATAATGAAAATTCCGGGGAGGGGAGAAAGTCCCAGGGTAAGCACGTGCACAAGCTATCCATTAGATTATTGACAAAGTACAATAGTCAAAAATCACAGAGCAATATTTTTTATGATATAATATCTCCTCTGCTGATGCCTGCATTCTAAGCAACTTCTATGACAATTTCCAAGAATTATAACATGAATTTTCTTGATGAACACATCGTCTATTGATGTGGACGATTGGACTGGAATCCTCACAGACCAACATTCTGGCCTTTTTAAAATACTTAAACCATTGATGGTAATGTATTCTGCTAATAGTCCTCCCCGTTTACTTGGTTAAGCAATTGACATGTCTCAGTTAAGTTTTTACCAAGTCTAAAGCAAAATTTTACACAAACACATTCTTCAAGATTTTTCATTGTCAAATTTACTAATTTTATTGCTAGTCCAATGGACAAACTGTGTGCATGCTTATTTCAGGACTAACTCTTTGCACCAGAAAAGGACAGTCAGTTCACTGTCAAAATCTGTTGCTAGGTGAACACAATAACCAATAGCCGCCACATGCTCTTTTTGCGGGTTGTTTGATCTTTAAAAGTCTCCTTATCTTTGAAACATGACTTAATGCTGGATACTATCAACATTTATCTACTGAAGTCATTCAAATAACAAAGATCAAAAATTTAGATTAATATTCATTATTTTTCTAAAAGTCTAACTATGTATAACCAAGAGTCATGGCAATATAGAACAAATATTTTTTTTTCTTAAAGAAAATTTTTCTTGAAAAGATCTCATCTCCAAAAATAAATGTATAGAACTAAAAGTCACAAGTTAAATATGCAACTTGCAATAATTTAGAGTTTGAGGCTTCAGTGACTAATGTCTTAATATGATCATATTTTTGTGTACCACATTATGAATGCTTAGTGCCACTTAGTAAAGCTGGATTATTTCTCATGTGCTCAAACCATACCAACTGGTGAAATACATAATATATTTAATTTGGTCCTACAATTAAAAAAATCACAGTAATCAACCCTAAGTTCGGTTTGGTACATGAGGGTAGACCTCACATAGTACTTAGTCCAACGGCATGTGAAATTCATACATAAGGGTATTAAGGGGGGCCAGTTCCTTTCCCTGTACCATCTGTGATTTCCCAGAATGACCTGGTACCTGAAAAATGGTACACAGGGTGCCCAGAATCGGTCGTCACTGGGCATTGAACCCAGACCCTCCGGTCAGCAGTCCAGCACTCTAACCACTGGACTACCACGCCCCTACTATAGGGGCTACTACTATGGCCCTACTATAGGTAACATATAATCCTGATGTTATCAATTCTTAATATTAATATTTCAAGTGATATAAAACATATAGAAATGGCATCGCACTTAAGTCACACCTATTTCAAAGGTTCTCTATAAAGTTGGAGCAAGAAATTACATGCCATTAGTCTTTTCCAACAAAACAAAATCTTCCTTAGAAGATTTTGTTTCACTGGAGAGACTGAAATCTTCTTTGAATGAATTTCCAGGATTTCAAGATAAACATTTATTATTTTTTGTAATCTGTTTTATGAAGCTAATACACTGATCCTGCTACCAAATGCCACTACCAGGCACATTTGAGCATAACAGAAGTGCACACCCAATAATGTAGACTCGAAAATGAGTGTAAAAGTTTGAAAAGTCAGACGTTAACAAGTTGTCTCTGTTGTACTGTAGTCTATTGATTTAAGTACAAGTCACTTGTGGCACTTCAGCTGCTATTAAGGCTCTTGTATATGTTCAGGGATGGAAAAAGGAGCCACTCCAATGATCATGTGAGAAATGGAAAGCCACGTGTCAAGCCAAATCAAAGTGGTAAAATAACACAATCATTTAAAATATTTCATTTGACCTATTACTGCCTATGTCCCAGAACTAATAAGTAGAAAACAAGCTATGGTTTATTAATTGGATTTACCTACAGCATGCTAACACCTTGTGAATTTAAAATGAAAATCTACAAAAGTATAAATGATAAAACATCACTATTTCAGACTTCATGAGAACTGTTTTGCCAATCCACCACAACGTCTACAATATACTGTGACTGTGTTAACTATCATAAAACTTTGTCCCTATATCCTCCTATTACCAAGTGTTACAAATCCCCTATCTACAAAACTCACTCAACCAACACTTTCCTTTTTTCTTTTGGTATCAAACAGACAATTCAAAATTTTCACTCGTGTCACATTTCAACTAGTTGTTTTCCAATTACGTAAAAGTTGCCTCTAATGCCTATCCATCAATGCACATTTTATTTTAAATGCAGTAAAAGCTAGTAAATATAAAACTACAAGCTTCAGAACACTCAAAATATATAAAAAATTAAATAAATGAAGATTGCCTACATGATTAGAAGCAGCCATTATGACAAAACAATATTTTTTGGAAGTTAATTGGTGCAGTATATTTAGTTCAGAAAGCAATTGTTGCCTTCATTATTAAATGGCTTCGAAATAACAGGGTCTATTTCTTAACCCATACATGTCCAAAGCAGAAAATTTATAAGTTTGTTTGAAATTATTTTTTCCAGTTAAAAAAAGAGATCAATATGATTTGTTAGAGTGGATCAAATGAAACTGTGACAAAAAAGAATTTTATATTAGTACAGTGCTTAAGGGCTGTTTCAAAATTATGATCCTTACAAAAAAGAAAGGCATCAAATTGGTATGGTGGTCTAGCAATTAAATTAGGTATTTGGTATTATAACTTTTATCATTTAAATGGTAGTTGCACTAAGATGTGTAATTAATAAAAAATATGCATACTGTGGAGTTAAGCACATTATACAATATTCACTCTTTCAGCTTCCCAAAGCAACTAAACAAATGAATTTGTGTAATTTAAAATTATTTTGTAAAAATAAATAAAACCACATGAATTTAGAGTTATCAGTATCACTTAAAGCAAATTTAGGTGTAAGAATTTTAGAAATATTACAGCCTAAGTGTTTTTTTCAGAATTTTATCTTATACACAAAAACTTTTGATTAATTGCCCAATCTTCATTGATAATTTCAATTTTTGAGGAAATTTTCCCAAATATGTCTGATAATTATATTGAGCTTTAGCTTGATTTTCATATTAAAAAATAATAAATTTATTTATGCACAATATAATTATTTGCATTGCACAGGCAAGCATTTAATTTCTCTGATCTCAATGACATTTCATTATATTACCATTCTGGCTAACTGAAACTCACAAAAAAAGCATCCAAGATTTATCTGCACTTATTCTAAAAAAATATTAACAAAGGCGCATTTTCCAAAGAATATGGAATATCAAAGTTCCATTTATTTTCCAAATGTTCGAGTGATAATGTTACAATATAATCTTACCTATCACCCTCCCTCTCAACTAATTTCCGACCTCCACATTACCACATTCTTTTACATGTGCCCACAACATCTTCTCACATGTCCTTATTGGAATTCAAGGTTTATCTTATGAGTATGAGCAGAGCACTACACAGTCACTTTTTTTCATTTAACTGAATGTAGAGTGTTTTAATACAAGAAGTATATTTATCTTTAAATGTTCAAGCATGAGGTTCTGATTTTATGGAAATAAAGGTTATAACACTTTATAATAGAACATAAGATGACACTACACCAAGAATTTACGTAATTTCAAATATTAATGCTAATGCTACTGACAAAAACAACAAAATTTATTTAAAAAATTGGAAAATATTTTCAGATATTTTATAAATACAAGAATTAATCTCCACATATACTTCAAAGGGAGATTTTCTAGAATATTAATAGAAATTGAAAAAAGAAACTTCAGAGCTACAATGCTCCTAAAGAGATTTTACATTATCACGTCCAAACTCAACATTTAACTTTATTCAGGTTTCATATTTTCTCTTTGAAAGACTTTAACATACTTTTCATAAAAGCACACATGTTTAGACTACACATTGTGAAATTGGCTGAAATGTGTTTCCCATGACAGACATTAAAAAAAATTATATCTATAACATTAATGTGGAGAGAGGTCGAGCAAATATGCAAAAGGAAAAGAGTTTTCTTAGGAGTAGAGCTTTGTCACCAAGCAAATATACCATTGACTTCTCAATCACTCAATATTAATGAAATTCCATCACCAAAGAATTCATTCAATGGCGATATAAGTTGCACTCACATATCCATGTTCCATTGCTTAACATGCCACAGTGGCATTACCTTATTTTAGTAATGGAATACAATGTAGAGTCAAATGAAATTCCATAACTTTACCTCATCAGATGCTGAAGATAAAATAGGCTCTCCAGCAGACAGATCGTTATCTCCGCTTTCTATTAAGGGAGTGGGTGATGGGGACCTTGGAGTGTCAGTGCTGGTTTCATTAAAGATACTCTTCTGAATATGTTCCAAGAGAAAGCAAAATTAATTAAACAAGAAGTTAAATAATTCATAAACTTACCTTTTCAAAAACTAGCAACAGAGGACATGGCAGGTTGTAGAACATATTTGGCTACAAAATAATTTCCTTCACTTCATAAAATATTGTATGGAAATTTTACAACTGACTCTTAGATTAGGTTACAGAAAATTGATTTAGGCTACAAAGTAATTAAGTGGAAAATAAGGTGGCAAATACACATCATAAAATTGAATTACCATAAAAACCCAAGCATAAGACACACTAATGTACATGAGACAGAGGTTTTTTTGCATAAAATTGAAGAAATTTACTATTCTCCTGCATTTAGAGAAAGGTTTTATTAATATTTCTTACAGTTATTTTTTTTATCACTCTCATGCCCTTAAAATAATCATTGTATTCTCACCAAATTTAATTTAACTCTTTATGATCTAATGAGTGAATTCAAATTTTCATGGAACTATAAAAAAGCTTCAGAATTTATTTAATACATAACAACAAAGAATAGGTTTAAGATTTAAACATTCGTAATACTATTAACTGCCAGTTCTGATGAATTTATAGGCTGTGTGAATCATCAGTTAAAAATGTATATCAGGTTTTTAAAATTCCAACCTCTCAATAAGTACTAACATATTATTAATACATTTTCACTGTATAATACAAATCACTTTTATACACTTACATTGTGTGAATTCAACAATTGGAGATTCAGTAAAAAGTGATTACCAGTTATTTTGTCAGTTTTTTCACAGTATTATGGCATGAAAAATGTTTATACAATTACTGTATTGGCCCAAATTTAAGGAAATATAGTGGTTTGGGTTTTTGAACTGTCATTTTAGGAGAAAACTTTGGATGCCAAGGATAGGTAAGGGGGATTTGCAGAAAGTTTTCTATGAAGAATTCAATGTATTTTTTAAATTGCTACATTCAATAATATAGATGTTTATCTGCAAAATTACACTTTTTAAACTGGCAAAAGTTACCATAAACAAGCAGTAGGAAATTACATAAATATGAATAAATACAATAGTAAGGGTAAGGACAAATCTGGGCTTTTCCTTGGGGACTAGCTAAGTCAGAATTGGAATGTTGAGACAAACGTTCTGTGAAAGCTAATGGCACTACAACTTTGCCAGTTTTCCCTGATTATGACTTAAATCCAAGAATTCTCTGTGACCAGAACCACAGAGAATGGGATTCCTTATAACCCTGTTTGCGATGAAGTAGCTTATGAAGAACCTTATGGGGCATACAAATTGGTAGGGGGGGTGATAGGTGAAGTGGTATCACCAAGGTGACTCATCATCAGTGATAATAGTTACAGAATACAATACCAGCCATCATGATGCATCTCACCCTCAAAGGTAACATGCCTATGGAGGGTAAGTTTTGGAAGGTCCCCAATCATTATTAAGTAATACTTCCTCTTGTTTGCTCTACATTATTTATTTCTTCCATTCTTTGCATGTTCCACTCGTCTTTAAGGGGTCTAAAAATCACATTCCTCTATCCCACTAACCTAACATCTCCCATCTATTATGACCTTTACCTTTATATTGGCCCTTGGAAAATTACTTCCCTTATGGAGCATTACCTTTCTACATTTCCTCCACCCACTTTTTCTGCCTTCTTCGGATTTCACTTAGCAATTTCCTCTCTTCTTACTCTATATTTAAGACTTCACCATTAGTCTTCCTCTCTGTCCAATTAATTTCGGAGTTCTTATCCATACCCACATCTCAAAAGCCTTCAATCTTACTCATTTGCTCCCCTCTAAGACCAGGTTTCAGATCCATATGGTATCACCAGACTAGATTAAAGTTTTTCCCTTATCTTTTTTTTAAGTCTTCACTTAGTGTACCTATTTAGCAATTCTTTCTGCTGGAAAATTGTACTTGCTCCAATGCTATTCCTCCCCTTATGTCCTCACTATATACTGTGCTTGTTTTCTACCAAAATACTGCCCATATACATCAACTGCCTCAGTTTAATCCCTCCAAATCCAATGTTTAACTTAACCTCCTTACTTCTTGAGAATATCATTACTTTTGTTTTCATGTGCTTAATCTTCATCCTATACTTCTCACATTACTCCTGTGAAGCACTAAACAATAACTGAAATTCCTAGGCTTTCTGACTAACTATTCCTCGATCATCTACAAACCTAACTGACTTAATCACCTCACTGTCCACTTACACTTCAATCTCAAGCCCTTCACATGTCACCCTTAAAATTTCCCCAATGCATATATATGTATATATTAAGTACCAATCATTATGGAGAACCATGTCTTACTCCTATGTCTATCACTGCCCATCCTGATTCTCCCTCCACTGCTCTTACTTGTGGCATCTGATTCATATACAGGTCACCAATTATGTTGCCTTTCTCACCAGTGTACTCCAATAATCCACAATATTTTCATCAGCTTTGTCCAATCTACTCAGTTGTATGCATTCTCAAAATGTACAAAGCACATAAGAACTCACTGATTATATTCAATGTTCATGTGCAATGAATATGGGCAAGCTATGTCTGGGTTGCATAAAACAGATGGTTTGATGGGCTCAATTATTATCATGGTAAGATTAATTTTGAAAACATTTTATCAAGGAATAATTACGTATGTAACACACTTATGTTAGGTTGCGTACCTGGGATTGATTTTCTTAATGCTCGACAATAAGGCAGGTTGTGATTTTCAACCACAAGAAGGTGGAAAAAATACATCTTATATTAAGCCTATTATAATAATTTAAAAGGTAATTAATACATACTCTTGTTTTAAACTGAACAAACGAGCAGTTAGCATGAAAAGATAATACCAAAAAACTTCTCGTAAGAGCATCATAAGAAACTCTCAATAAGCATATGGTTCTAAAATATTTAAAATAAATGTTAAATGAAATGCAATACTTCTTATTGGTGATGATTTTAGGCTGAATTTAATATGATGAATTTATATTAAATGGCTAAAAGTTTTTAACACTTATTGATTTAATGTACTATGAGAGAACACATTTTTAATTAAAGCTATTAGACTTATTCATTTTAAGTGCAAAAATAAAAATATATTACAAAATTTAACTTAACTCATTTTGTTAACACCAACTTTTAAAGTTTTCTAAAACGGCAGTGAAATAATCACTTTTTTCACATGAAAAACTTGTATTTTAATTGCTAATACACTTACTTTTTTATTAACATATATGGAGAAATAGTAATAAAAAATAACCTGAGAAAACTAGTACTGAGAAATGCAAGGAAAAATAACTGGTTGACTGACTAATACATATTAGGGCCTTTTTTCAGATATGGCCAGGACGTTGTTTTCTCCATACTAGAGGTATCTCAATCGAAAAACAACCACTCCATTACAATTAATTATCAATTAATAATATACTAAAATATATAATGTCTCGGGGAAGACAAGTATAATAAACGAAACAGTAGTGACCCAAAATCAACAAATAGTGTTTCTGTCAAAGAGAAAAAAATATCATCCCTCCTTATTGGTAATATTCGTATTTTCCTTAATTATTATTTTTATCTTTTCATACTGATATTAAGAAAACAAAAGCATACTTGTGCTTGCATTTTCTCCAATTATAATAGAATATGCTTACTTGTACATTGTCTTCAGTAAATTAGTCCTACTTAGAAATGCAATGATCAATTAATACACAATTAGTTACATGGTGGAAAAATATTAGATTTAAATTATCACTTTTTATGCTAATTTTTTGTGAATATTTTTGCTAGAGGGAACAATGAGCAGAAATACCTTTGGAATTTAAGTTTAACCCTCTGAGTGCCAACATCACAGTGAGCGACGTTCACATTTTTTTTCATAAGTTTCGCTCCCAGGGGCTGTTTTAATGATAATGGAATAATTTGTTTTATTCTCTTTTTCTATGCCACACATAACTAAGTGACTGGGCACGCACTTTGTGGAATCTTTCCACAATAAAAGAGAATACTAGGACTTAAGCGAATTCCACTGATTTATAACTTGACTACAACCGGTTTCGGCTGTCAGACCATCATCAGGTACAAGGAAAATCGTAAGACCTTTAATGCTAAAGACCTTTTTGACCCCCATCGGAAGAGCAGTGTTTACAAACTCAAGTGCAACGACTGCCCCAGTTATTACATGGGGCAGAAAGGACGAAGTTTCTCCACGTGAATGAAAAAACATAAGAATTGCCTTCGCAATACAGACCAGACCTCCAGCTTCACTCAG
>LYUA01001074.1:406991-424202 GCA_002093875.1 Calopteryx splendens | reverse complement strand
CTCAGCACCTGATTGAAGAGGGCCACCACAGCTCCTTTGAACCAGAGATCCTGCAGTTCATCCCCTAAGGCCGTAAATTCGATGCCTGGGAAGAAAGAGAAATTGGCCTTCTCGCCAATGACCCTGACCTTCTTAATGACATCACCTTTTTCAACCTCCCCCCCTTCTATAAGGTGTATTTCCAGCTGACCATTCACGACTCAATCATCCTCCCCTTCAAACCACCTACCCAGTCTTCCCCCCCCCCACAGCCCCCTCCCCTACCCGTTCCCTAGCTACATATAAAGACAGTCTTACGATTTTCCTTTTACCAGATGATGGTCTGACGGCCGAAACTGGTTGTACTTAAGTTATAAATCAGTGGAATTCACTAAAGCACTAGTATTCTCTTTCTATACCACCATTTAAGGTTTGATAATTTTGGTTAAATTTTCAAATGTCTATCAAATTATCATGAATAGTAATTAAAACAATTTTTCATAAACTATGCATATGCAATTAAAATATCCTGCCAATTTTTGCAACTTTGAATTTGACAACTATGCATGGCACTCAATGCTTAAGAATGTTTTCTGAGGCAAATTTGATTGATGATTTTACTTCCTAAAACTATCCACAAAAATCATGTTCTAAGTGCTTTATTAGTTTTAACGAATAAAATATTTAAAATTAAATACTCCAAAGAAAAGTGACACTTCTGGTGGATGGATCTCAGTGAAAATTTAATAATTTTTTCTTAATTCAAAAATGAAACAATCATAGGTATTATATTCCTTATAGGTAGGTTTTGAAGAGTGCCTAGCAACTTTATGTGATATTCCCCCAGTCCAAACTAATTTTCTATACATTCTTTTCTTCCTCAGTTTTTCACTCTTTCCACCAGCCTTCATGCTGTCCAAATATTAAGAATGTAAACAATAAAATTCCACATTGCTTTGCTACTTGAATAATCATGACCACAAAATCTCAATCACATACACATATGCATTCATACACTTACACTCAATGGCGAGGAATATTGGGAAAATGATCAAAATGTATTTAGGAGATTTCAAAATGTTCTCTAAAGTAAAATCCCAATTATATAATACCAACCGAGGAAGTAAACCATTAGATGTGATGACCAGTGTTTAAGACATATATTCTACCACTTAGCTCTAATACATATGAAAAAGTATTGCATCTTATGCATGGGTTTTATGGTCAGTAATTCATCAAATGTAAATCAATTATAAAACATTTTAAATCAATATACCATGCTACAAATTCAAATCATTAAGAATAACTAATGTTACTATCTTACTTTGAAGTCAAAAGGTAAATTATTGCCCATGAAACTTGACAAACGGCTGTCCAAAGAGTGAGGAAGATCCCCCCTTGCATGAGTTTTGATTGGCTGATGATCAGCTACAACAGCATCAAATGAGCTTGAAGAAGTTTGGTTCAGCAACCCTGAAATATAAAAATCCTGAACATGTAACATTTCGTGAAGCAGTTTACAATTAGTAGCATGTTTAATTACATTATATTTATTGAAATTCCTTCAGCGACAACAAAAACATTGTCAAATTCAGTGATTAAAAAATAGCCAATCTGGGCAGCCTAAGTAGGACTGTATAGTTGCAAAAAAGATAACATCTAAAAAGTGCTGTTTCTAGTAAAGGGGAAAACTTAAACCTCTAGTTATGGAAATGTGATGTGAACTCTTCATTTCCTCCCTTATTTTGAGTTGATAGTGCCAGTGTTGAATATCCTATTTTTACACAGGGCATGAACAACCATATACAAGATACTACTTAATTTTGATAAAACATTCAAGCAGCTGTTTTGGAACTAAATGCTATATAATTAATGAATACCTCCACAAGTCTGCAAAACAACAACCACTGCATGCAAATAATTTCATCAACAACTACCTAGTATGATATTTAAAGTACAAGGCTACATAAGAACCCATAGAAATCCAAGTTTGAGTCAGTGTGGTCCATCCAAGTGAGGTCCATCTATCTTCAAGCAGATCCATAATACTATAAGGTTACTGAATACCAAAATGACAAGACTTCATGATCCTCATTATCACCTCCAATATAAATAAAAAATAACAATGAAACCAATGATAAATATTGAGTAACATATAATAGGCAATCACCAGTCTTTTTCTATCAATTCTAATTTTTATGACTTTTTAGTGCACTTTTGACTGATCCCCTTCCTTCATTTTCCAATGATTTACTTAGTTCAAAATGGATATTCTTCACATAACACTAGAAATGGAAGAATTTTAGTAACAAAAAAATTGAAATGTCACTACTTTCAGCAAATGCTTCATTGTTGTTACTACGATAGATGACATCATTTCATTAACTTCTTTGTGGCTTACTTTAGCGTAAGAAAAAAAATGTTGAAAGGAAATTTTTCCACTATTATGCAGCCTTAATATGTTTAATACTTTGATTTTTAAAGAACATAAAGAATGTTAAGTGTTGCTAGTAAAAAGCTAAGTCTTCAACAAAAAGGAAAAAAAAGCAGTGATTTTGTCTAGCACCAAAAATGGTAAAATAAATGGTGATTAAATTATAACAAATAAGCTGAAACAAGTTCTTTTGAGAGTTATCAATGTATTTTTAGAGTAAACTCATCAGGAATGACTTCTTTTCAGTATTGATGTAATTATTACCAACAACTAATATGAAAGGAAGGGTACTCACATTCATAAGATAAACCATTAGTGGTTAATGGCAATGGTTGAACACATGGCAATATTTAAAAAATAACATAATTATAGATATGAAATAAATTAAGCACTTTTGTTGGATGACGCATGATATTAAACTACTTAACTGTATTATTCTGAATACAGTGGATTTCTCCAAAAATACCATTTGCTCTTTCTCTCCCCCTACTTCTGAAGTCTAAATATTCTTAAAATGCTAACCTTCTGGGTTGGAAAATAGTCTCCTCCCACAAATTTTTACTATTTAATATTTACGACAACATATTTAGGCCAATAAGCAGCAAGCATTTAGGACAGGGGTCAAGAGAAATAAATTGGAGTCCAGCCTTTGCATTATCAAGAAAAGTTTCGAGTAAATGATTTACTTAATATGAGAGCAAGAACAGCTAAGTACCAATAAAAGAGATACATCCAGTTTTCAAATTATTTAGTTAATGCCTGTAGAAAGAAGCCATATAATAAATGCAAGAAGATGAAATGCTTCTCGATCAAAACAGATTTTAAGAAGAGGGAATTACGAAGTGGAAAAATCTTATTTAAGATCAATTTATTTTTTTTTCTCCAAGCCAATCTTAGGATCAATGGGTAAATAGTTTATTATTTTTGATTTTGTAACAGTACTAAGTTGTAACTAATTGTTATTTATCATACATACTGACCTAATAATATATGGCAAGACAAGAATGCAAGTTACATACGCATAATGTGTTCCAAAAACTCAACAGTGGTGTGAATTCAATTTTTATTTATTTATTGGCTATGATTTGTCTTACCATCATATATTAGGGCCTGAAAATAGACTGGGAAAAAGAAAAGGTTGTACCTAATGGTATAGACAATATATGTACATAAACACTAGTATGTACGTTCTCATCAACAGTTTGCTGAGTTTTAAAAAGCCTTTAATGAATTTGGTTCAAAACTTATTTTAAAGACAGTAACAATCAATTGAAAATAATAACATAAATGAATTTCTAAACATAAAAAAGCTGAATTTGGCATCTATAAAAAACAAAAAGGCAAAAACTGCAACACAATGAAGACATTGATACCTAATAAATGATACCAGAATAATATTTTTACATAAGTTTGCAATTACCAAGTGCATGAAGCAAGGACAGAAATCAAGTTAATAGACAAAGCATTAATGCACTAATGATTTTTTTAAATAATGGTGAATTATCCATGAAGAGTTCAAATCAGTAAAAGTAAGTTGCTACCAGAGTTAGTATGAGTGAGCTATTTAGTTTCAATGGCCACAGATTTCATTCTTCCACAAAATCCAGTTTAATACCTAATTACATAGTTCTTCATAATTATTGAAACTTATGGTTTTACTTTTGTTCTAAAAACTCCAGAGCACCTCAAAATTTCAAAACATACATAATATGCTAAATCTAAATCAGATTTTTCCTGTGACAAAAAGTTGGCCGAGTGGGCAAGTTGTAAATCTAAAGCTCTCACGTGTAGTCCTTGTTATTTTGGCCAAGACATTTCCTGATATCACAACTACTAAGTTAAGAATTAATTTTGAAGTCCTGGGAGAAATCTTAAATGGTTATGATAAGAGAAAATGAGGATATTTCAACTGTCCGTTTAAAAAAATCACTCAACATCGTACATAGTATCCTATTTGAAATGGATGAGTTCTTCCTATGGCCTTTAAGAATGGGAGTGATCATTTTATCATACCTGAAGAGGCAAAAGGGGCGAACTGCAGGCAAAGGTCATAAAGCATTTCTATTTCCTGATTTCCATGTACCATCTCATTCAGAGCTTTTAACATTTTTTTCTGATTCTGAAGCCCTGACAACAGATTACTTTTAAAATTAATATCCAATCCCTTGATTTGAAATAAAATTGAAGTGAACAAAAAATATGAAACATGGGCACATTTATATTTATTTTTTTAATCAGCATAGGATTAAGATGCAAGATTTTAACAAGAAATTACTTACACCTAATATGAAACAACATAAGGTTGTCATTAATTACCCAGTGGAAAAAAACAATAATACCAGATTTTTGATCAAATTAAAACAAATATATAGGGTCCTTGTTTTACAAACGTGTACTAACTACAAAAGGTGATTATGTGAATAAGCAATTTCTTGGTCAGTTTTTTTTAAGTACAGGACACAAGTGGTTAGGGTATTTGAGATAATTGCTTACCCTGATCGTTGAGAAGGTTCAACCACATAATTTTCATTTATAAGGCAATTTTGTTAGGTAAAATAGCTAGTGTGTTTTTTCTATTTTGTAAAAGTACAAATAACACATTCGTTTTTCAACACTTATAAACGACACTTGAAATTCTACTGACCAAAGAAATATATGGCTGAATAGCTGGTTAAAACACTGGACAATCATTTATACCACACTCTTTTCATTGCAACTGAGATCATCTCAAAATCTCATTCCACTGGGAACAATTCATCATGCATTAAGACTTCTGGCATTTATTCTTTGCTTTCCTCAACCCTAGATGCAGATTAAGATTGAACATTGCAGCAAATTGTATAGCTTAGGTTATCCTAATGTTTTATTCATTGAAAAGAAATGAACAATGGATCCAAAGCATTGGTTAACCCTGGATCAGTAGATCTGAAGCCCTTGAAAGGATACCCCTCTGATAATTATTTGGGATATTTTCCATTGCACTCTTCTATTGCATTTTGAACTTAAAGCACGTTTAAATTATACTGCAGAATACATTTACCTGGAATGGGATCTACCTCTTCAGGAAGTTCAATATCAGAATCAGGTGAGGGGGACGGTGCATTTACATCAGGTGATGGAACAGGACTGCAATCTTTCAAGTTTGGTACCAATTCATCTAACCTCCTCTTTAGATTCTTCACTCTTCCTCCAAAATTCTTATAAGCCTAAAGGTTTTTGGGAAACGTAATACATTTGATTAGAATTTGCTGACGTGTAGTTTTGATGAAGATGAAAGTAGCTTACAACTGATTTAAAAAAATAATAAGTGAATGGTGAGATAACTCTCACATGCTTAGGAAAAAAGTGATTAGCAAAAATGTCATCTTAATGCTCACATTGGCCACCACTTTGGCTTCTCCTTTCTGGGTATCATAGAATATACTTCCTTGATCCAAAAGTTCAATCAGGACAGCTCTCTCTTTCAGCTCAAGGTCTAATGCCCGTACATATGCTTCCATCTTTGCTACTCCCTCATCCACTTCAGACACAGCGTCATCTCCTTGCCGTCGATCTATCACAATTAGAGTGCACATTAAAATATAGATATCAATTTAATGGGAACAGTGATAAACGATGGAAAAGGTGAACACAAACCTTTCAAGCTTGCACGAAGGGCATCAGCATCTGACAGTGAAAGGTGAGAGTCATTCACTTTCTTCAGTAACAGATCAGTCTCATCCTCGCATTCTTTGCAGCTCTTAATTTTTTCAATTAATATCCGAGGCTACACAGGAACATAACACAGTTGAATGATGTTGTCACAATAAAATATAAAGTACAACCAAAGTAACAAATATTTCTGCTGCTTATTCAAAAACAATTTTGGCCATATTATTGAGCCAATTAGACTTTAATATATTTTTTGCTTACCTGAAAATCGTTAACAGGCACCGTTTCACTCGGCTGTCCTTTGGTAGATGTTGACAAAAGTCCAGTGAGATCAGAAATAAATGCTTCATCATACACCCCTCTTTCATCCCAGATTTTGAATATCCTCAGGATACTTTGCTTAACTTTATTATCCCTAATAAAGTTGAGATAATTTTGAAAGGTCATAAAAAAATGAGGATTAGCATGTGATTTAATAATTTAATTCCGAATATAAACAAACAACTGAATTAGTCTCAAAGATGCTTTAAAAAAGTAAAGAAGTACACATTCACAGAAAAAGTCTTTATATTCATAAATATGCACAACTGTTTTTTGTGGTACTTAAGAAATTAATTTGGTGCACATAAGGGGCTTTACTTGGTAAAAGTTTCATTTTTCAAAATTCATTTAAGTACATTTTCCAAAGATTGGTAGATCAGAGATAGTTAAATTTTAAAATAAATAAGCTAAACAGCCAAGGAAAATAAAATTCAAACATCAAAATGTATTTCTCACATGGTCAAAGTTATTACCAACACTTACTTGGAAAGGATTTTTTAATTAATAATACCTTTAAATATCTAATTCCCAGACTCGTAACCTACATATACCATGAGGTCAAAACTGAAAACGCTGTTTTCAGCATCAAAACACCCTAGCACCAAGTTAAAGTGGGAATTAAAAAAAGAGTTGAAGCTTAAAACTAAAACACAAGATAAATGAACAATAAAGATGCCAAATAAGATGGCCTCCCGTAAACTAAATATTTTAATGACTTCTTATATTACATTTCACTTTGCACCCAAATGCCCTAAATATATTTTCTAATACCATACTAATGACTGAACTACAAGGATGAAATATATTAAATAACACAAATCAGAGTTTGAAACTTATAATTTCATGCAGGAATACGTCACGTTACATCAATTTATAAATTTTACTGTCAACTATGAATAGTGTGTATTAGATAAATGTAAAAAAGGACTTCGGCAAAAAGTTAATTAAAATGGTCAATCACGTTCACAGCTTACCTCACAAGAGTAGTCGCCTTCTGAAGAGCAGGAGCAAATGTTTGAACATAATCATAGTTTTTTCTTTTACTATACTGGATAACATCATTGCCGAGATAAAAGAGAGTGAGCCGCTGATCAGGTTTGACTATAAAATAGAAACGAAATATGTACACCCGTTCTACCTCATTACATACAAACAAGTATAATCAAACAAAACTATTAGTTTGGTATAAATTATCATTTCAGGTTACCTTTTCTTAAAACTTTCAACCATGTTGACACAATTTTCTTATGGTGTTGGCGGTGTTGGAGACACCATGAAGATAGTGTTTGTATGCTATCCTGAGAATCCTTTAAAGTCAATAACCGTTTCTCGAACTGATGCTCATTAAACGCTGACATTTTGTCAGTAAGGTTAGAAGACACCATTTATATATTTATAAGGGTGGCCCTTTCCATGAAGGCCATTATCTTGCAAGACAACAATTAATCCAAAAATGATCAACTAAAACCACAATACTATCATAAACGAGAAATTTAGTACAATTAACACATTTTCAAATAAAAACAATATTAAATGTATGTCAAGTCGAAATAAATTCAACCAATTCCGAAAAAGATCCCTAGACACTTTCAAGTTAAGATTTAACGCGCGAAAAATTACCCCTGCCAACACTTTTCACTGGAAAACAGAGCTACACGCAACACAAAAAGTATTTTGAAAATCGATGATTTCTATATGTATATATTGTCTGTTTTCGACAATAAACCACAATGTTTATGATAAATATACCGTCTTCATATGCAGAATGTTGTTTGAAAATGCTTCACACTGAAAGCTGGGTACAACAACTCTCCATCCATCGAAAGTGTTTTCGATAAATACAAATGGATAATTTTTAGCTCACATTTTAACACGAAATTCACTCTTAAAGTAACATGACCCTCAGCACTCGATAAAGCAATACGCCATGAAAATCAGTAACAACATTGGTCGCCAGACGCCATACTAAACTCGAATATCGGAATAAACAAGGAATAGTCGGAATTCGTAATAACATGGCGGCGAGTCCTTCGAAGCAAGTAGAGGACGATTATCGTCTATTAAAAAGTCAGCTCAGTGTTGCAAGAAGTGAAATTAATAATTTAAGGTAGGTTAATGTGCAATTCTTTGACCATCTCGTTTCCGATTTTGACTTCGCCTTCTTTTGAGACGTAATTACAGACAAACTTCATTGACAATGACATCATTGATTTACTTAATGGTCTATGATTCCTAATATGTTTTACAGGCATCAGATAAAGTCCTTGACGTTCGCACACCAGAAAGATGTTCAGAGAATTCAGGAAACATTAATTTCATGGAAGTGCCAAGACTGCCAAGCCAAGTTGTCGAAGGATGGCCATTCAAGGTCCTTATCAGAGAGGAAGCCGCAAGAATCTGCAGACACCTGTGAAAAGACCTTGTCTTTGCAACCAATAGGTGTTGTATCAACTTGGTTTCCACGAAAAAGGGGAACCCCTCGACAACCCGGTGTATGTAAACAAAGCCAAGGAGTCTTAAAAATTTTTAACCATGTCTTCACAAATCCAGAACATTCCTTGGACGGCATTGAACTCTTCTCACATATGTGGTAATTGCGTATGGTATTCGCTACCCATTTTATTATTAATATTTGGAATTCCATTTTGAATCAGCGTTGTGCAAATAATGAAAACATATTCCGGTAAACGGAAAAGTGATTTCCTTCCGGCGATAATATTATGGTTTACAAAATCTTGCTTCATGTTAACGATTCGTAAAAATTGTTTTCATTTACAGGGTATTGTTTTACTTTCACAAAAATGAATCAACCCACTGCCGAGCAAAAGTCACACCACCAAGGCTAAATGGCAGCAGAGTAGGTTTATTTGGAACGCGTTCGCCCCACAGACCATCCCCGATCGGTTTATCGTTGGTTAAAATCGAGAAAGTTGAAGGTAAGTTCTACCGAATTAATCATGTCACAGTAGTGTTCTTTTGATGAGCCTGCAGAGACGCTCATTATTTTAGAACGCGTCGAACTATCATTATTAAGATCATCCTGCCCTTTATAGGACCTTCAGTGTACTTTTCCGGCGTTGACATGATTGATGGAACTCCAGTTCTTGACATAAAGCCGTATATTCCAGAGTACGATTGTCCAAGTAGTTTCAACAGTTCTAACCATCCTGATTGTGGATTAGAGGAAGTAACGGTTGGACGCATGATGGATGGAAGAGAACTTGAAGACAGAGATAAAGCTGTGAATACTCTTGGGGTAAGCGTTGAAGCACAACTTAAACATTCATCGGCCGAGTCTCTTAATAATTCCAATGCTGCTTTGGGCTTTGACTGTGAAAGAGAAGCCCCTGATGGAGAAGAAGATGGAATTCATTCAGCTGCCCAAGCATCAGCCGTAAATACTAATGACTTGAATGTGTGCCCTTCCCCTGGAATCGACGAGGAAGCAGGAAGATTAGCACCTGATAATGTGACTGTGCCACTTTGGATATCAAAACCTCCTTTACCGAAGCTCTCTGTTGAATTTAGTGGAAGGGCTGAAGGACAGTTGAAAGAATTGACAAGACTAAATATAGTAGATGGTGTTCAGGAAAATGAAACTGCTGGTATCCCATGTGAAAACACCTTAAAGAGAGCTATAGAGAGTGTTCTTAGTGAAGATCCACGCTCACTTTATGTACGTGAAAAGTGGGTTGGTCAGACATATACATTTTTAATCCATAATTTTCATGTACGTTGTAAATTTGATGACAGTACTAGAACTGTAACAGTGTCACAAATTCGGTCTTCAAATCGTAGGTGTGAATGTGATTTACTGGAATGGCAATGTCGAATACATGCTTATGAATAAATCAACTGCATTTGAGATACATATACCTTTTTAAGATTTTAAGTCTTTCATATTTGCAAAGACAAATGTAATTTGTCGGTGTCGATCTCAAAGTACCTATAGGGTTAAAGAGGTATAGAACCTCGAGTCATTTCCTTTTTATGTTTTATGTGGTTGCTTATTTTTCTAAATAATATTGCAAGTTGTGGAAATTAAGAATTACTTTTACACATAGCATAGGTTGTTACTGTAACATGAAGATGTTTGTAAATACACGATTGGAATTAGAGCTTTCTGTTATCAAAGTAAATTGAAGACACTAAATGTTAACATTAAGATGTATACAATTGTTTATTTACAATAAATAAGTTATTTACATTTTGTTGTCACAATTCCTGATTCTAAAGCAACATAGGTGATTGTCCAATTCCTAACTGGAATTTTGTCCAACAGGTGCTGTTAATCATCAAAATTAACTGGGTTACAAATACTAAAGTTCATTTTTAGTAGAATAAAATAATAATTATCTCTAACACAACTTAGCATTAAGTTGCACAATTATCTATTGTGTTTCTCAAAAGTTGTATCAAAGTAAGGATACAATACAATTTCACTATGTTACATATAATACTTTGACATACCCCCTCAAGGATATTCCTGATAACAATTGATCCCAGAAAAATGAGGAATGATAAGAATCAGCTATTACAAGGAGGGAGGAACACACATTCACACTTAATAAGGTCTCAGCCATCAAATGAACACATAATATGAACATATGAGCACACATCCATAGGTAAAGCTTTGAGCACAAGGAAAGGGTGAGCTCAGACACCACAAGAATTCAACTTATTGCATAGAATTGCTTTACACCAGTGGAAGAATGAGGAACCTTACAAAAATATTATTTTTTTTACTACACAAATGGAAAGACATGCACAAGTAGGCCTTTTTTTGTATACCAACACACCCCTGCCATTTCACAGTTATAGCTTTAGTATATATTAACAGTGCCAAAAGTAATAAGTTCATGACTGTACACAATAAAAACATTGCATTAACATTCTGATTGTTCCTTATACATCATTTACTTGAGTAAAAATATCGAGAAAATTGGAAAAAATATGATCAATCACTGACCTTCCACTCAAGCAAACTATTGTCTTAATTGTTTGAAAGAGGTACAACAGTCCATTGCATGCCCCTTCCCTTATTATTAACATGCATATGGGAAGACAGTGCATTATCTACAAAGTAAATATAAGTATAAAAAGCAGACTTTATCTTTAGTGTACCAAATAAGGAATGAAAGACCATCACCAAGAAGTGTAAGACCAATTGGAAAACAACACTGGGTAGGGAGGATCTCATCCAGAATGACAAGAAATGATTTGTTTTAACTTATGAAGATCAAAGATTTTCCTATAAAATGCTCATTCACAAAAATGGCTGCTGGAACAATGAGACATTCACTATGATCTACTGACAAATTTTCACATTACCAATGAAAATGTTTTCCAAACCTTTCCCACGGAAAACTGCATAATCATCAAGACAAAACTGAGACATTAAAAAGTACTGAAAAAACATATCACACAAAATCACACAAAGATTGCAGTCTGAATCAGTCAGATAAAATGTAAAGAGTTCAACAATGTTTAATTATTTAACACTAACAACTACATCAAGTGCCAAACATGGCACATCAAGAATATAACAAGTCTTGTACACATGCTAAAAACATGCCACAAGGGGCATTAAAACTACATAGTAAATTATGATAAAAATATCATCCTGACATATAAAAACGGAGGAAAACAAGAATATGACATACAAATATAACATGAAACCATTTTGTTAGTAAATCAATTACCAGAGCAAAATTTCTCTTCATAATAATGCCACCCCCCAAAAGAATTCCGATTGTCACACAAAGGCTGGCAATTAAACTTATTGTACGTCAGAAAAAAATAACTTCTTCATCGGATGCTGCTGGGACTGAGCCTGCTTTGGGCCGTGGAGCAGAATCTGGACTGGTCACTCTGTATTTCTCTCGAGCTTTTGGGTATGTATCAGTACGTCCGCTACCACTTCCACTAACAGACCCCGACGGCTGCTGAGACTCTGTGTTTTGCATCATGGCAGGACTACTGCCAGTTCGCACATGGGTTGGCTGCGATGGTAACGTGGCAGAGCCTGATCCAACCCCCTCCTCTGCTTTAGTCACTGATGGACGACCAAGGCTGAGCCTCTGGTAAGGGAGGCCACTGCAGGCACCAGAGAGTGGACCCTTTTTTGTCGCTTCACTCACGGCGCTGGCCCCACCACTCGCTGCAGCCTGACTGAGTCTTAATGGCAGGATCTGTTGCACACCATCTCTTGATGGACCCACAACAACACCCCCTGGCAAAATACCACTACTCCCGCTGGCACCCAGTTTGGTAGCCAACTTGAGCGGTAATTGTTGTTTTACTTGCACTACTCCCTGTGCAGCCTTCTGTTGATTGGTGGCACTGATCAAGTTGAGGGGCAAAGTAGTCTTCCCTTGCGTGGGACCCAGGTTGAGAGAAGCAGAGCCCTTCCATTTCCCATCTCCTTTAAGAGTCCGTCTCCCATCATTCCCAGGTGGAGAGGGGGTTGGCAATGGTGAATCCCCATTCCCAGATTTTTGGGGCACTGAACTTGGTATATCCACACTTGAAGATTGTTCTTCATGAGAGACTGATGTCACAACAGGCATGTTAGGGCTTATTAGAATACCCTGACTAGTCAGAATCTCCATTTTCCTGTAAAGTTGTTCTCTCTGCTGAGTGATATCAGCCTGCTCAGCACGAATTTGCTCCTAAAAAAAGACCAATCAGTTAGCAAAAGCAATATTTGCAGGGTTTTAGGACTTAAGATTGTGAACTACTATTCAATAATGCAGAGAGCAAAGGCACTTACTACCATGACTAAAATTATCTTGTGTCCACATCATACCAACTTAAACGTATATAAGACACTGCGGGAATGCCGCGACAGTAACTTTAACGGAGTCACCCACTGCTATGCATTCGGTTCAGGCGAATGATTTTTACACTGTGAATTTTTCGCATTGTAAACGTGTATACTTTCCCCATCATCACCAATGAAATGCCAAATCAGTCATGTACTATTAATTGTCCAAGGGAAGAGAGTGACTGCTGGGCTTTTGATATGTTTTGTGATGTATCTAGATAAATTGCCTAAATTTCATTAAAAGAGTAACTCATCAACTGAGGACACTAGCATGTAACTGATAGAAGAAAGATCACTCAAGTGTGCATATTATGTTAAAAAGTCTGGTCTCAGCCACCTGTACACTGAGATGCAGGGGAAAGGAATGTGGTGTGTTATTTTGGCATTCTAAGCTGTCAGGCACTTGGACTCCAACAGTTTTACATAACTCTGAGGAGTCAAAGAGGATTTCAGTGCACAGGACTAGCTTAAATTAAATCACATGCATATTTGAATAGAAATACCTCAATGAAAAAATGTTGGGAAGTAGCTACTATTCAGACATTACTAGGCTGTGCCACAAAAAGCCTTTTCTCCTAACATCACCTTACATGCATAGTGTGCCCTAAAGTATTCCTTATGATTAAGATTAGACAGTATAAGATTGTGTACCCATGGTGGTTAAACAATTGATGCATTGTGGTTTCACAGCATATCAATTTCTGGACTAGCAGAAATTTTTTCTGATTAATTAACTTCATGAAAAAGAGAATGGAGCAATTCAACAGTGCTCTATTTATATCAATGAACTTCATTTTTAATAACAATGAAAAAGGATACATTTGTTATTCACTACAAGCAAACTACAACCGATGACACAACATACAACTCTGAATTGGATTTCCTGAGCCATTAAATTCCTGCTAAGTGAATGACAATCCATCACCACAGGAATTCCTTATTTTTAGTAATTGAGCATAAAGAGCAATTTTGTTGACATAAACTATGCTAGGAGAAATGGCTTAGAGTGGCAGAGTCTAGCAGTGTCTGAATGAAAGCTTCTTAAAATCACTCTTTCTGCAAAGGGCTTTCTTCTCTCGTTTATCGCTTGACTTAATTTGCCATGTTCTAATGCACCATATTCCTCTTTGACCTCTCAAAGCAACATAAAACTATCACAGTTGTAGTACACGCAGCCTAGAGTACAAACATAACATACCATATTCCTTTCCCCACATCTCATGTAGTCAGTGACTGGGAACAGACTTGTGAACATGATGGTATAGTGAGAGGAGAGTTAAGAAAAGGACGTATGAATTCCTTCACAAAAGTGAGCCATGCCTTCATGTAGCCTTATGGTATTAAATCCTCATCTATTTTCACATGCTCACCAACTATAAATTATGTCTTCATCTGACTATCATTTTTAAGATCTTGAAAATGACTGTAAGCTGTCAAAACCTGAGTCTGTGGATTAAAAAGCTTTGGTGAATTTTATAGTGTTTCTTTCTTTGAATATGATTTCCATTTGTTTTCTCACAGTCATGAAATTTAGCCCCAGAATTAATCAGATATGGATTTAGATTAGGGCATCACCACAATCCTTTATCAGTAAAAATTAGAATTATTCCATCTTTGATGTTAACATTAAATTTGAGTCAATTTCCCTCCAAAGGAGGCTTAAATTCTGTTTATTACAAGTACAAAGTTGTTATCAGTATATTATATTTTAATTAAGTGTTTTTACTTTTATAATAAAATAGACTTTGAGAATTAAAAAGCCCAAATTGAATTTGAATAAAATTCCATTGCTGTTTAATAAAAGCAAGTCCTAAAAACAAAGCCAATATTAATTCAAAATACTATATTTGTTTCTTCTAATACATTCTTGAAAATTTTATAAAGAAAATACGATGAAAATTTCCATGCAAAAATATTTTCACTGTTTTCTAGTTTTTTTAAAGATATTGATTGCCAAGGCAACTTCCTTTTAATCTACCTCAATAATTTCATACAATTGTGAAACTGAAATTAAATTCATATTATAAATTTTCATCATTAATTTTAAAATTATAAATTGATGTTTTCCACAATTAGTTATACATTTACCTTGATCAAGATGAAATTCTTTTAATATAATGAGAGTTATGTCTAAATTTTTAATTTTACGTAAAAGTAAAATCTAATCCCTGAAAAATGCCATAAAACGTTTTTATACAAAAGTCCTATACTCAACCTTTTAAATATAAATATGTATGTACGCACTTATTTTGTTTTTTTTCAACACCATCAAGGGAAAAAAAGAAACTGACCAAATACGGACCCAACCAATGTAGAAATGAAGCAGTTGCAAGGGATGATTCTTGAAATTATTACTGCACACTAACACTAAATTTGGCCACCTCCTATCTTTAATCCCAGTGCAAAATGCCAACTTACCTGCAGACGTGAAAGCTCTGCTTTCTTCTCCTCCACTTCTCTCTCTTCAGTTTCACGTTCACGCTGCCATGCTTCCTTCTCCTGGCTAAGTCTGTCTTGCAAATTACGTAGCTCTTCCAACTGCTGATTATGTCTATAAATAGGACGTCGCTCTCGGCCATCTTCTTGATTCAACTGTGCCTTGCAAGCAGATAGCTGTGCCTGCAAACTTTAAATCAATTTCAATATAAAACACTTGACTAATGGTCTTTAATTTAGTACACTTACAAATAATTATGCCTCCTAAGACAACTTGGTTGAAAACTTAGCAAGTCTGACTACACTACATGTGCCTCTGATGATATTTCACGTGAAAATACTGAATTATTTTCATAGCTGAAATAGTTACAGTAATGAGTGACTGCTGATGTTTCTTTGGGGAAAATTTCTAAACATGGCAACAATATATTAACTGCTATCGATGTAATGACAAGCAATACATGTGGCTGATAGAAGATGTGTAACATGAATGGAAAAAAGGTAGAGAAAGTATTTCAACCTACTGTAAAAAAGATATGAGGTGCTAACCAAAGTTGTTGAGAATTTAAATATTTCACCCAAATCAGTAGTAGTACAAACTTATGCCACTTGGTGTGTATTTCAGCTACCAGAGTCTGCTCAAGTGGCATTTCCATGAGTGGATGTGCTTCTTAGTTTTTGTTATACTGTGTTCTTCTCAGCCTGTGAATTCCGAAATGATTGATGTGAAGAACTTAAGTTTTCTGCAATAAGTTTTGTTTCATGCTCCAGAAAACTGCTGCCAAAACCCAATGAATGCTAAAGGAGGCTTTGGTGATCCAGCTCTATGCAAAGCAAGAAGATTTGAGTGGTTTACATGTTTCAAACATGGCTGGGTGCAGGATGACAAACATTTGGGTTGAGCATCATCATGCACGACTCCAGAAATGATCACACAAGTGCGTGAAGTGCTCCTTGAGGATTGAAAGCAGACAATCCATGACATTTGAAATAGGTTTGTACATGACATGTCAACACACTCTAGCATATCTGAACATAAGATGAATTGCAGTGAAGTTTATCCCAAAACCATTGGGTTGATGTGTTCACTGAGCTGAAAACAACAGTTCAAGATAGCCCACACTCCTGACCAGAGTCAAAACTGCCAATGAATCATGGGTTTATGGTTATGAGCCTTAAACAAAGCAGCACTCTTCAGAGTGGCAGGAATTTAGGAATTCACAGACAGAGAAGAACACAAAGTTACACAAACAACAAAAACTAAGAAACATGAGCATTCATGAAGATGTCACTTGGCAGACTCTGGCAGCTGAAATACACACCAAGTTGCACCTAGTGACAGAAGATCATATTGCTAATGGTTTTGGTGGAATATTCAAATTCTCAACAGCCCTGGGAAGCACCTCGTATAAGAACCAAGGAGAGAGAATTTTTTTATTAAACAGCCTCTAAAAATAATAAGCAATTCAAGTGTAAAAGTGAGATTCAACTGCAGCAAGGTTTACAACTCAGTATGATCATAGAGTAAAGACCCTATAGAGTGCTCACTGCCTATACAAAAAAC
>LYUA01001074.1:352494-363895 GCA_002093875.1 Calopteryx splendens | reverse complement strand
ATCACTGATCACTCCCAATCTCAGTCAATCTAATTAGGGAAATAAATTATTTCTACCCATCTACACACCACATTGTTAACCTTATTTGAAGACTTACAAGTTTAATAAATATTGGATTAGAATACCTCTTTGCTCACTGTAGGTGTCCATGAATCAGGTTCCTCATCTTGTAGACCAAGAAATGGATCAGTTTCCAAATCACTGGCAGTTATAGGACCTGAATTAAAATTTTACTATTATATTGTCATGAATGCAAATGAATATTCAAACAGAGCTTAACTTGCACACATGACTTACCTTCATCCAAAAACTCAAATGGAACTAGCGGAACTTCATCTGAAAAACTGAAATAAATCTTACTTTAATACATTGAATAGCCATCAAAGGTAAAAATATGAAAATAACTTTAATTTATAACAACAAAAATATTAAGAAGCAAAAGAAAAGCAACAATAATAACTTACTTTACACTTTCATGATGACTACCATGGTCCCCTTCCTTTTCTTCACTGATTATTTGACTGGAAAAAAAGATTCAGTAAATGCTTGAAGAATTCATGAGCCAATTAAAGGATGTAAAAACTGCAAATAAAAATACCCAAAATTATTTGAGTTCATAACAAAATTACTGTAAGGGTGTGTTTATGATGTTTTGAAATGTTTAAGTGTCTAGCTCTTAATCTTCTTTCAAATGCATTAAATCAATTAATAAAAACAAAAGTTTGATCGCAAAATGCTGAATTAGAGATTTTTTATGAGCATTAGTTTTCAGTGACTTTTAAGTGTCCATTCTATGAGGTGAAATTATTTCAACTAATTCAATACTGGGGTTTACATCAAGTACACCATGCAAACTGGAATAGCAAGGCATACTAATCTAATAAGCACAAGCCATGTAGCATGCAAATGAAACAACCATGCAAGGATTTTTGGTTGAAGCAATGCCCAAATAATCTATGTCTGTATGAATTATATACATATATAGATGAAATGGCTTTATCTATAATAAGACTTATAGAAAGCAGGAAGAAGTGCTGTTTACAGATACTCATATTTTTATGTTGACAAAAGAAGCCAACTGCTATGATTAATACAAAACAGACCCTCAAATTCACAGTATTGGCATTCCTTTATGTCATCCAGAATTTTACCAAAACAACCAAAATAGAATACAAATCTATGGCCTAAGTTATGGCATTGTACGGCCCTATTTGATGCAAATGATGTTAATGACTTATGCTTAAACATAAATGTAACCTATAAAAGGCAATGAGCAAATAACTAAGCAGAAGAAATCTTCAGTACTATTAAATCAAATGTTAATGTGTACTCTGAGTCAATCAAAATTTCAAAATTGATATTTTTACCTATTTAGATGTAAAAACTTTACACACAACTCAAAATTAATGAGCCATGGTAATAAAAAATAAAGAGATAGCTATGATAATTGATCAATTAAAAAATTACTATAATTTACAAAAAATAAAGATGAATAAATAAAATGAACAGTTTTAGCACGATTTAAACAAATTAAAAGTTTACTCACTCAAAGTTCTATACTATCAAATCACACGATGCAATGTTAGAAACCAGTAATAAAATGCATTAAATATGTGCTCTGAATATGATTAAAACAACCATGTCTATGATAACAATGTACTGTAATAAACATCAACAACACAATTTGACCGAAGTCTAAAAACTAAAACATTTTTCTCCATCAGAAATAAGTTCCATTAGCACATCCAAATACAAGGCAGATTCAAAAAGTAAGTATTGTTTTTTCGAATAAAACTATTCATATGGTATTTTTGTTTGAATTTATTTTTACATGAAAGAGCATACCTTAAAATTATTTTTCAACATAATTTACACAATTTTTGAGGCACATGTCTAACCTGTTTTGATTGTCTGCAATTTTTAACCCTTTGCATCACAACATTGACAGCAAATTTTCCCAAAAGTGCCAGTATCGCTCCCAGGGAATGTTTTTCAAAACCTCTAATGTAAATAATTATGGAATAATTAATCTTTTATGATTTACTCTCTTTGTGTGCCTCAGATTAAATTTTGAGTAAACTTTATCTTATATTGGTCCAATTTTATTATTATGAATAATATTGATTTTATAGTCATTTGTTTTCTCTGCATTTCTCATTAAAATTGCCTGGCAATTTTTGGACGAATTTAGAAAATTACACATAGGACTCTAGTCAATAGAAGATCTGGCCAACTGTGAAATATGGTCTCTTACTCCATTTATGAATGCAAGAAAGCTCAAACCCAATGAAATTTATGGCAGATAATTTGTGAGAATCAAGAGTTTCATGCTATCCTTACTGTAAAATGAAATTCCCAAAATTTCAAAAGGGCTCGTCATGATTCAAGAGTGAAGGTTTGCTGTCATTGGTGGCACCATTCTTTCATGAGGGAATAAACAAACTGGTCTCCAGATCAAGTTCCTTAACAATAAATGCATGCTCTTTTCTTGTAAAAATAAATTCAAACAAAAATACCATGTGTGAAGTTTTTTTATAGGAAAATGGTACGCACTTCTTGAACAAGCAATATCAAACAATTTTTGTTCAGCTGTTTAGATTGTTGCATTCATGTATTGAAAGCTTAAGGTATGTGGGTGGAAGCCCAAATTCTTAAGCGACCTCAAAAAGTGATTAGCCTTTGCATCTCCCCTTGCCTTCCCTACATCATTTTAGATTCCCACAACACAACCACACACTCTGGCATAATCAGACCTGAGTTTGGGGCCTGACCCATCTTGGCCAGGAGAGGCCAAAATGTTTCAGAGGTCTGGGTTGTCCACGTCAACTGAAATTTTAAAGATCCACTTTATTTTTCAAAAGAGCAAGACTTCACATCAAGCACCTTCTAGATCATCAGAGTGAAAAGAATGCGTCAAAATAAAGAATTATTAAATATGTAAAACTTTTACTAAGCCCATTAAAAATCTTCTTGCTCCCAACCCCATGTTTACATTATGGGCAAGATAAGTCCTTGCTTTCACTCCTCCCTAGCCTATGCAAATCCAAGTCAAGACAGGCCAAGTCCCAGTTTCCAAACTCAAGCCGAAGAACAATGTACCTAACTTTTTGCAAAGCTATGAACCATAATCTTTGAATCCATCTAAACTTCTTACACTATATTATTCTCAATAAATAAGTGCTCAATTTACATTAGTTTACATATCTTGTAAAAAAATACTAACACAAGTCTTACAAGTTAATTTTAAAATCCAACTTGAATTTACTTTCATGACTTTAAATGAATAACTTATCAGCAGTATTTCACATTATGAATGAGATTTTTACAAAACACGAAATGCAAATAAATACACATGAAAAATATAAATAAATATATCCACAGAAGAAAGAAAATTAGCTTAAAAAAAGCTGAATGAACTTGGGACTCAAAAAAAGAAACCACAAACTTAATTGTACCAGATATGATATTCCATTATACACTAAAATTCATATTACAAATTTTTGAAGAGAATGAATTGTCTTTATTTGAGTCCTCTGAGTGGCATACAAGATGGTTTCATGAAAAGTATTGTTGCTCATAATATTTTACAGCTGATACTGAAGTAAATTTACTCAGCTGCTTTCAACCCATCCCATCCTCCTCATCAATCTTAGCATTAATTCTGAAGAACGTCCTGGAAGTCATACTGCAGCCCTCTGCATACTCTTCTTCATCGAAAATTGGTAGATTTATTAAAGAATACATAATAGCTTTGGCAGAACACTACAAGAACTTACAGTGAATATAGAATATATATATTCCATTTAAATAACTTCTGAATAAAGGCAATTTCCATTACAACCACTCTCAAGAAAAGAGCACCACAGTAAAACTATATTAATGATGAATTAATATAACTTTAACAGAAGTACTTGGAGCAGTATAACTGAATAACAACATATAAGTAAGATGATAAATGTGAAAGTGAAACCAGTATGTGTAACTCTCTTCCTTACAATTCATTTCATTACTGAAATTAGGTACCAATTAATTAAAAATTGACAATTGCCATTCTAGATAAACTTAAACCAAATCCATTATATAATTGTGTACATAGCTAATAGAGCAAAACATTTATGGCTAGGATGTTTTAAAACATTAGAATTATGATTTGTATTACTCTTTAAAGAAAAAACTAATATAGAAATTGGCTTGAGGCTTTAATTAAAAATGAAAAGTACAATGTAGTTTAAATATATCTTTTTAGTGCCACAAGGTACACTATCTATTTAAATTAATTTGAAATAAAATGTCATTAAATTACATATTGTCTCATTATGTTACAAATAAATTGGAACCATCAGATTCAAAGATGGATTTGATTTTTTCAATAAAAATTTTAATCACTGAAATCTTTTAAAAAATGGAACTTTGCTCATGATTTAAGTGCATTTCATAATGAGAAGACACACAGAAACTAGAGTATTCTCAATTGGAGTACAGCTACAAGGAAATGCAATCAGCAATTACAATATCAGGAATGTAAATATTTGGGTTCAAATACTATATGATAAATCAATTATAGCTCTTTCGCTTAAGGTTCAGGAAAGAAGCTATTAAGCTATGCCAAGAGGTTTTCTTATTTGAAGCAAAGGATAATTATGAAGTCAAATTAAATAACACCATCATCTCACAAAATTTTAAGAAATTCTTGACTTGGTGTCATGGGTAATTTTCCTTCATGTAAAAATATTTCTTCTGAGTATCTCTCATTTAATCCCTCATGTTGATTAAACATAATAAATTGTCAAAATATTCATGAATATTAAAAAGCTTAAAATTAGTACCCTAACAACCTATTGTTTTAGTATAAATACAACTGTATAAGAGTTGAATACCATAAAGTGTATGGATGAACAACTGACATGCAGGACAGTGGATTTCTGATCCAAAATCAAAACATGAGTCAGCAGCATTAAAAAAACATTTAGCTATGGTCATTCACTGATAACAGCAAAAAACAGTTAGGAACACGAATGACAAAAATGCATAACAACATAATACAAATTACAAAACACTGCAATTTTGGTGTTCAGGGTAAAAAGGAGCTAATATAATTTTATCATTTATTTTTTAATTGAATATGAATTAAATAATGTTTTTTCTGAAGTCAGAGGCATGATAGTGATAATGCACAGGTCTTTAAAAGCACACTTGTTTGAATGACATAAGAGATTTAAGAGCTGGTGGCATTCATTTGAGTCCCTAGACTAACCACAGGCTTAATTCCTTTTTCCTCTGAGCAACACAACTGGAAGATGTTCACACTATTTTGACCACAAGTGCAGACACACATGTGAGGACAGTGACTTGTAATAGCCAGGACACTATGCAAGAGATCAGATATCCACTCACTGGTAAACCCTACTTCTCTTTCCTCTCTCATGTAATCTCACTACAGCAACCAATTACATGTTTCCCACATGACATTATGAACTCTCGATAACACATAGAGAACCTTAAATAAGTAAGCCAATACCATTTTCCATTAACTGCACATACTTCCATCAATTATAGGATTAGGCTATACACTGAAAAGCAATAACCAATTGAAAAACCTACAGTCTCTAAATTGAAAAGAACATAATTTACCACCAACATTCAGTTTACCCAATTTTCGTGAAATACAGAGAATTTCAAAATGTGAAACCACAACACACTACAATGAAAATTTTGTAATGAGTAAAGTTTTTTGAAAGTCGTAAAGAGTGAAACTAGGGAAGGAATACACTAATACAAGAATGAAAGAAGAGAGAGAGAGAGAGAGAGATGAAGAGAGAGGACACCCAGTGGAAGAGACCTGACTTACTTCACTCCAAGTTTGGTGGCGACCCTCTTCCACTGAGAATAGCACGTAATCCTCCTAGAAAGCAGAGTGAGCATGGGGTGGGAAGCAACATATTAGCAATTAGGGGACTGCAAGGTGCAGGGCCACAGCAAGGCTACCAGGGAGGGATGGTACCCCATTCCGTGAATCAAGCTCTGAGCTATATGCCCTAAAGAAAAACCCTTCATTCAGCCACAGGTAGTAACAGACAGCTATAAAATATCAGGCCATGTTATAATACAGCACATATACTTTCAAGGGAGCATTAAAATTTGAAGCAAAATTGTATCAAAACATTTAGTTTGAATTGACCAAAATGCATAGGTGGCTGGTCATAGTATTTATGTTAAGATGGGGTTTTTCTTAAAATTGGCAGATTAAAGGTTAAATTACAATGAGGTCTTGCATATCCTATGTAGCTGGTATTTTGAGGGGTGAGGGAATGAACTATTAAAGTCACCTTTGATTAATTATGCCATTAACTTAAAGAACTAATAAGGCATGCAGCTATAAATTTAATTAGTAAAAAAAAACATACCCTATGAAGAAGGAGTAACCAATCTACTCACCATCATTCATGCTGACCTTTATTGGGTTTAATTTCCATTTTCATGCAAATAAATGCTACCTGACCTCTCCATTTATTTAAAAGAACACAGATTACAAAAAATAAAATAAACATATAAAATGTGTTAATGTTTGAGTGAAGAGACATTAATAACAAATGGTGCAAATGTAAATAATTTGCAATAAAAGTCAACAAAAGCTACTGAAATAAAACCACTACTGATGAATAACAGTAACAGATTAGAAATTTAACACTTTTCTCAAGGAAAAAACCTTATAGCCATTATAGGTTAATTATAAAATTATTATAGTTTTGATCACTGTATTTTAGAGTAATTTTTAAATGCATCATTATTTTTTCAAATCATTATCTCAACATTTCAAATTTCAGTTTTAATATTTTTTAATCGGATATATTCAAGGCAATTATGCAATATGACAGTGAACAACAAATGCTAACAGAACCAAGTGGTTTTGTTCGACAGGAAGTAAGTTAATATCAGGTCAAAATGAGCTGATGTGTAGCAAGTGAAATGGGCACCACCAGAAATATTACAAAATAAAAACAGAAAATAAAGGACAGAACATGTCACATTAAAAAGGGAAATGAAAGGCTACCCTAATCTTATTTTTAGAATTAATGTTTCAAATTTAACTTTAGTGACTGCACATGGATGTCACAGTGCAAATCTTTCAGCCTAGATCCTTTTAAAAAGACATTAGGAACAATACACAAGATACATTCATAAATAGATAGGGACAACATTAACTACAGAGAAAACTAAGAAGTAGAGCAACAACAATTTAAAAATGTACATAAACATTTACACATTCAGTGTGAATGACACATATATGTCTGAACACTATTCCACTGGAGTAAATTACGTACTTGTCTGTCATGGTTCCTCTAAAAAATAATAACTCCATCAATTGAAGATATATTAAAAGTTGATACAGCATTCATAGTATTAACATATCTCCTATTAGCTATAAAATACAGTTTAGTTGTACTCCCTTACCACTCTCTGCATGCTGAGGTAGAGGTCTTCCTCAGCAAGTCATCAAACTGAGCCAAGGTTCATCCCTTAACTAGCTTTCATGCATGTGTACCTTTCTCACATCATTAAAGAATTATACCAATTGTAACACACAACAACTGCACACAACTTAACTCAGGCATACACCAAACCAACACACAAATGTGGATCCTTCCATGGGGCCAAGGAGCCATCCAGGAGAAGCCCAAGCTTACAAAACTTGAGCACAGGGAAGGAATGACTTCAACACACATAAGCATCAATAGGTAACAGACCAAAATAGAATGGAATGAATCTCAAACATTGTGGCTGGTTCCTTGTGGTGAATCATGGGAGTTATATTTGTTACTTTCCTGTGCATGAGTTTGGAGGTTTGGACTTTTTCTAGAAGATTCCATACGGAATCAGAACCACCCAGGTATATGCATGGTTTTATTGTATTGATATGTATGTATTGCTGTAGTATTCTAGGAATGGTTTCACGTCCTCCAAATGAGTGAAAGATATTCATGTGTGAAGGACACTGGAGGAAGGGGCCTATGTCCCATCCGACAGCTTGCTGTGAGAGAACTCTAAATCAGGGTGCAGGCATCAGTATGTCAACTGTATTTTATGATTCTTAGGAGATATTAATGTTTATGTACACCTTAAATACTCACTAGTTAAACCTAAGAAAAAAATTTCAAACAAAATTTTAATAAAAATAATTACTTGAAAACTGCAATTAAGATAAAAGTACATAAATTCAATAAAATGAAAATTAAGTTTACAAATTAAAAAAAAATCACCATACTACAACAATGAGAGCACCATACCTATTGCCTGTCCCTTGTTGGCCTTGATTAGGTACTGATCCTGAGCCTCGTTTCCCAGCTGGTAGTTTAGTCACAGGAATATGTCCAGCAAGTCCAGTTGGTTTAGGCAAGCTCTGACCAAATGAAATATACACAACTGTGTATGCACATATGTACAATTTGGTTCGTGTTTTACTATTTCTAATGAGAACTCTAGACTAAAGTTTAGTGGCAATTACGATGTGGTAAATATTACCATTCTGTAACACAAAAGGGATTGCAACACAATTTTCAGGACCGAAAGTGCTGATAACTCATGATTAGATCCATAACTTTAATCTTTCATGAAATTCACTTAAAAAAAAACATGTGTCAGTTACTCTTTAACTCAAAAATCTTCATATAAAGGGTAGTACAAAACTGCAGGGTTGTTTGATAAAATTACATGAATAGTCTGCTTTTAAATTGAAGCTCAACTTAGTTTAACAATGATACTACAAAAGTGATAATATGTATTGTGCACATGAGTACATATATAAGCACAAACGTTTACACAAAAAAAAACATAATAGAGATATGCTCACCTTTGCTGTTTTCGGCTTGCTACATTCAACTATATGATCCTTGCAGGAATTCTGATGAACAGTAACTGTACAGACTGAAATTTCAAAAAAAATTATGCATAAGTATTAAGAATGTGCCACGATAAATATGCATTCCTAAATCATTCATAGTTAACCATCTGGCCAAACTATTCACAAGAAAAAATACAAATGAATTCCAAAAGTTTTACACTACCCACAGAACTATCTATTAAAGCTTTAACTGCTCTCATGGTCTAAAAGTGACTTCAGAAAAATGGCAATTGCAAATAATGTCACACATAGTAGTCAATCAAAGAAATATATTTTTTCCTCACAGAGCATTGAAGTTGTTCTGATGAACTTGCTAACTGTGAAGAAAATTATTATTCTTCAAAATTTTAAGCTAATGATGATACTGAAGTTGTGAAGAAATTCAGTCTTGTGTCATTGGCCAGATATTCAAAAAATACAGTAAACTGACCCAAGCCCACACCCTGGCCATATCCACAAATTACACCCTAGTTTGACTCTTGGGGAGGGATAATGTTTTACCACACCAGGAGCTCCTAGTGCCAACTGAGAAGAAAGATATGCTGCAGTATGAATACACAAGGTAGTGGGAAGAAATTAGTGATTACTTAGCACTAAAAGTATGGAGTGGAACGGTGTACTTGCTAGTGCTTCCAGAATGTCTACAATAAAACAAATTTTTAAAAGCTTTATTCAATAGTTTTTTTGATAAAATAAAGGTTTTACCTTAAATTTGATTTATTTTATGGAATATTTGGGTGGCCTAGGCATGCCTTTACAGTATGTGAATTTCACAGGGTTGCTCATCAAACATGCTGACAAAAAAATAAGATATAAAACAAATCAAAACCCTTGTGCCCATCATGATAAATTAAGAGGCACAGGTGTGGTCCTAGAGGCACAGGTGTGGTCCTAGAGGCACAGGTCCTACAGTAAATAACATGGGTGACTGGCATGATATCCATTGTTCTCATACCAATATTTGAAGCATCTGTAGAATGCCTATACAGTAAAACCTAAATAAAACCATTGACTCAAAATGTAAGAATAGAAGAAATGAGGTAATAAAATACATATCATAGCATAACCGGTTTGCATCAATTTCTGAGGTGTTTGTGGCAGCATTGTGTGGGCAGATCAGAAATTCTATTGATGGAAGGCATATGAAAAGTGTTACTTTTTTTATTCCTTCTGGGTGGATGGACTAGGACACTCCTTTTGGTCGATTCACTGCACTCAACTTTGCCACAGTGTGTTCACAATATTTTGAAAAGAGCCCATTATTTCTTAGTCGTTCACTTCTACTGGCAAATTATGAAAATAAATTTTAAAAAGAAAGGGAACTAAGATACAGCAATTACCCAACAGTGTAGCAGCTCTGATGCAAATTTTAAAATTGCTGTAGCTAATTATGTCAGCATCAATGAATACCATTCAGCAGCTGTAAATATATGATGAAGACAGAAAAAAGTGATGACACAGCTCCCTCAACTTCTCAAAACCTTAGATTCTTCTTAATGATTTCAGGGTCCGACTACCAGCAGGCACATAGAATTTGAGGAGCATATTGTCGAATTTGTACGTGAGAATCAAAGAAATGGTTTAGCCTTCACAAGCCATATTATCAAGAGAAAGGTAAGTCAAATGGATGTGAAACGAAGATTTCGAGGGCAGACTTCCAAGCAACCTATGGTTGGCTGCAATGATGAAGAGGATGAATGGGGATTTACCTGAGAAGGCAAACAGTTATCACACACACAGTTTTAAGAAGAGAAGATGCTGAGTTGTCAATGCTTCATTATTCAACTAGGATGGGCAGCGATACCTGTTGCGGAAAATTGGTAATGCTGACCACACACCAATTTATATTGACACACCCAATTCTACTACTGTGGAAGAGAGAGGGGCAAGATCAATATCTATAAAAACCAGAGGAATTGAAAAGACAAGGATAAAATTCACGCTGGGCATCACAGCTGATAGAAGGATGCTGCCACCTTATTTAGAATTAATGATATACAGCTGGAATGTTGAAGGTTTTAATGATAACTGGAATATCATCATTAGTATTACCATCAACCACAGTAAAATTCAGTGTGGAACAGTACCAATTTTTTACTTCAAATGACTACAGACAATTTGCAAAATAATAAATTACTTACTTTCACAGTAGAAACCAGGTTTATTGGTTAAGGGTTTAGAGCACCAATCACAAGCATGGGCTGAACCATAGGACACTGAAATCCACTGGTGAGTTGCTTTTTTCACTTTATCCTGAAATACCATTTAAACATAAATAAATAACTTTTACCATATAAAATGGATAACATCACAAGTAAAACTGAAACTTAGAAATCTCAAAAGTAAGAATATAGCGAAGGAGATGGTATTCACAAACAATGCCTTTAAATTAAAAAGGCCATTAAGCTCAACATTTTATCAATTTCAATAAGCTGCATTTTTTCTGGTTTTGCTCATTATACTGGTCTGCGTCATTTTTGAGGTCAAGGTTTTCTTAGCTGT
>LYUA01001074.1:217647-229225 GCA_002093875.1 Calopteryx splendens | reverse complement strand
TCAGGTTCCATTCAATATTCAGAAGTATTAGTGTCATTAATGTGTACCAATATGATGTTACTTTCTTGGTGATTATAATTATTTTTTATTTGAATACTTATTGAAATTAATTCTTTGTATAATTTTCTCATATTCACTCTAAAGAATGCATGTCAAATGGTATAGACCAAATCCTTTTTATTAATCAGAAGACTTACCGCATAAGCAGCATGACGTGCTTGAGCAATTCGATCTCGAAGAAGCTGCAGACTTTCTGCTAAAGTATCATTTTTCCTTTCTGCTGATGTATTCTTTTCCCTTTCTTCTTTGGCCTCCCTTTCCCTTTTTTCAAGAAGCACTCTTGCCTCACGCAAATCATTCCATGCCTTGTCCACTATGAAAAATATAAAATGCTTAGTACAAATTCATGAAAGCAAATTAACTTAATAACAATTTCACTTTTGCCATGCTGGTGAAAATTTAACAAAACTGATTGATAGGGTAAAAATAAGCAGAGAATGCTCTTACTTCGGAACTATACTATTCGGAACTTATTCGGCTTATTACTTAGGAACTGCAATAACTATTAAACTTGCATATCCTCCCTTTCTTTTCTTCATGTGCATGTAAATGGAAATCCTCAATCAATAGAAGCCATGATGAGTGGCTCACATAATATAAAATAGACCCATCAAAAAATTAACATTGTGTCACCTGCACTATTGGTTCTTGGAAAGTGAGACGCATGCATGGAAGGGAAAAAAGTCTGTGATTGAAATTATTGTTGGATGTCGCTCCTTTTTGGCCCCGAAAAAGATGGGAAGACAATTTGAACAAGGATTCAAGAGTTGGTCAAGTGATAGGTAGAGCTGAATGGTGCTGGAGAGAAAGGAATGAGGGCAAAGACTATGGGAGAGGACTGGGTCCAAATTGGACTGCAGTGTCAAAGAAAGAAGATTCAACCTCATCATCAAAGGAATGGACTAATTTCACGGACAATTTCAATCTTAATGGAATTTAAACTCAAAATACTTACCATGAGCTTCTACAAGAGCTGTTTGAATTTCTAAATCTGTATTGGACTTCAGTTGCTCCACCTCAGGACGCAAGGTCTTGGTAGCATTTCCAGACAATGCATTGACCTTCTCCAACAATTTATTTAGATCCTCTTTCATGGTATCCACCTCAGGAGGAGTTCTGGAAGCTACAGATGGCTTTGCATAAATTCATCAGCATTTTTTTACAATTTTAAATACATGAGATTTGTAACATACTCAGAATTGAAGATAATAATAAAATTCATAACTTATAATTGCCAAGACCTTTTTCCTCCAAATTTTAGTAAATTGGACCAATGAACAAAATTTCTTTTCAGTGAACTTTGAAAAGTGTCAACTATGGGTAAAATAAGATTTTTAAAATTTATAATTTTTTTTACAGTTTTACAGCCCACCTCTTGGAATGTGAACACTACATAATATTGGCTACTCTGAAAAGTATTGCTAAAGAGCAAGATTGGAACAAGTAATCCATTACAATAGAAAACGTAGGTAGATTTAAAACTTGAAAAAGCATTACATATTTTAAATTTCAGTTATTAAATCACCAACACAAAATATGCTGGGGAGATTAAAAAAATATCATAAATAAAATTACACTAATCAGAATTTTGGAAATATCTACAAATATTAAAAGATGGGGAGGTGAAAATCCATCACCTCCTTAGACTGCCATTCAAGATGTTAGAACTCTATAGTACTTAGTAGCTCTAACTTGAAACTCACCCATTTCTTTCTCCAGTCTTTCAACTTCCATTTGAAACTTCTTCTCTGCATCCACTGCTGTCTGCACCACCTTTTGGAGAGTTGACACTTCTCCCTTCCCTTTTTCCAACCGCCTCTTCAAACCCCTCACCAACTCCTTCCCTCCAGCAGCCTCTTCCAACAGCCCCTCTGAATCTCCTCTAGCATCTAATGCTTTCTCAAGCAATGAACCTGATCCATCATCAAATGGTGAATATGCCTGAAATGTCCATCAAAATTTTGTTCAGAAAATGAAAGGCTAATACCATGGAAATATGCTGCTAAGGAAAACATGTTGGAACATAATGAGAAATTTGTAATTATAATTGTTAGTGCAAATGTCCCCACATTTTGAAATAATTCAAAGATATGGAAAATTATTGAAGGAATCATTGCAAAATATTCTTATAAAAAACAAAATTTGTTCCTGTATAGCTTAAATTTCAATCCTTTAGGGGCAAATGCAGTCAGTGTAAATAAACTTATGGATAAGGAGCATTAACAATAATTTTTTTTAAACTGTATGCATTTTATTAATCAATTTGGAGTTTGGTACAAGTTGGAGATAAGGATTGTAATTAATGGTAAAGAGACAAACAATCATTTCAGGCACTAAACATAATATTTTGGGTCACCAAACAGAATGAATTAAGGTTTATCTCATGTATGTTACTGTAATTTGTTCTTACATCTATCTTTTTCACATAAGATAGCATCCAATTACTGCTCTATAATAGGTTCCCATTGCATTTAAGATTTTTTATAAAAATATCTTTAATTCACCACATTCAATGAAATCTTAATTAATTATACCAGGCCATCCAAAAAGTTGTAACAGTTTCAAAAAAAGACTACATTAATAAATTTTAAGTGATGTTTTTTATTTCACGTACCACATATTTTTTTATCATTTTTCCACATAAATGTCATCAATTTGCAAATATATGCCATAGGGAATCACCATTTTTTCAATTTCTTCTTGATTGTCTTCTCCCACCAGATCCTGCAAACACTTTTCCACACAAAGTTTAACCTCATTGACTGTACTGTCATCTGTTAAGTGTTGACCTCCCAAAAAATGTTCAATCTTAAAAACAAGTGAAATCCACTAAGAGCAGGTTTGGTGTTGGGTTAGACATTTTAACATTGGGAGAGAAAATGTGAGAGATAACCTATGCTCTGTCCTCCCATCCCTCATCATGGGAAACTTTAAGGAATGTGCAGATGCTTTAATCAAACTGGATCAACGCAGCATGCTTGATGAACTCCATGAGCATTTCTCAGAAGTGCCTCGACCTATGCTCCGAAATTGCCACCGAACATCTCAGCTACAAAAAAGTTTGTGTTCATGGGTACCAAGAATTCTGTTAGATGGGAACAATTGACAAAGAATTAATGCAGCTCTAATGTTTTTGACATCAAGAACTTGAAGACAATGCTTTTCCTGATCAAATTGTGGACTTCACATCTTTTTAGGGAGGTCAACACTTTACGCATACAATGAGGTTAAACTTAGTGTGACAAAGTGGTTTCCTAATCTGGTAGGGGAGAACTATTGAGAAGAAATTGAAAAACTGGTGATACCCTGTGACAAATTTTTTAACATTGGCAGTGATTATGTTGAAAAATAAGTAAACATTTAAGTGTTACAAAATATAAAAAACATCACCTACAGATGATTTGCGTAATTTTTATCTTGAAACTAGTACAACTTTCCAGAATGCTCTCTTACATCCATGGAAATAAAAAAATCTTTAACATTCTTACAAAATGACATACATATTATGTAGAGTTCTAATCATAATAGATTTATTTACCTTAGAGAATGCAATTTTTGAAGCCAGGGTAGCATTCTGAGAAGCTTCTTTGGCACCTTCTAATGCTTCAACAATTTTTCTATATGCTTGGGCTGCTTGCAGAGCATAACTAGCAACTTCTCTTGTTGCATTGAAGCGACTAAATATACAAGAAAGTAGATTTACATTCATAAATCATAATAAGGTGTAACATAAACATAAAAGAAAAGGCTCCATGCATACCCATAGGAGGTATGCCACATAGGAGCTACCCAAAATTTCCAAGAATTTGAAAATCCCATGCAAATGAGTAATAGTATGAACTCTTGAGGTATCTTTCAAGTATAAGTCTGCCAACTAGCATCTTCATTAGTACTCATGTTTTCAAGTTGTGGTTGCCTTCACTATTTTTTGTCTTAAACCAAATGTTGAAATGCAGATGTTTAGGTTCAAATTATCTGTATTAAATTTACTTCATACTCCACAAAACTGCTGCTGAAACCCATCGAATGTTAAAGGAAGCTTTTGTTGAGCAAACATTAAGCCAAGCAAGAAACTTTTGTTTCAAAAGTGGCTGGATATTGGCGGGAGTTGATATCAATTTGGGATGACCATCATTTCCTTCCAGGCAAAAGTAATGCACCAAGTTCACAGAAACATGAAGGCAATGCTGATAATATTTTTTAGCATTCAAAGAATTTTGCATAAGGAGTTTCTTCGACCTGGTCAGACTATTTACAGAAAGTCTTTCTATGATCCTTAGAGAAAAATGATGGAAAATATGAGGTGTAAATGGCATAGATGTTAAAAGAGACTGTGAGGGAAATGATAAAAAACGACATGGCCACTGCATCCCACCATCCTTAATCGCCTCATATAGCCCCCTGCCATTTATACTTCTTTACTGAAATGAAATCTAGCTGTAAAGGTGGAATTTTGACTCCATTAAAGATATCCAAGCAGAATTGCAGCAGGTGCTGAACAGGTAACAGCAGGAAAACTTTAATGAGTGCCACCAAAAATGGAAAACAACCACTGGAATTGTTACATATATGCCCAAAGTGATAACTTTGATGGTAGGGGTGCAAATTAGGAGTTAAAGTAATGAAGCATTAATGTTTGTATGAGCAGATATTTGGAAATTTTGGTTATAACGTCATAAATTGCTTTTAGTAGATTAAAGTAGAGTTCAGATATGCTAGGGTACACACACATTTTAATACTGATTGTACATTCAATAGTTGAATTGTATTTTAACCATAAAATATAAACTATAATCCTTGTCCTGAGTCCAGGTTATAGGCAAAAAAAGGCTGACCATTAGTTTTATAATGAACATCAACATGGAAAAAAGAAGAAATGTTAAAAAAAAACATATTTAGAAAGCATTTAATATCATTAAACTAATCAATAAAGTTTACAAATTTTTAAATTTATATAAAAATACATTCCTGAACTTTATTATTAACTAACTTAATTACAAGTTTTTAATTAGAACACTTGATTTTTAATTACAGAGGTAAAGGAGATGTGAAAAAGTCATAATAAATTTAGTGAATCTTTCATTCAGGTCAGGAATCCAATGTGGCCATTCATATTAGGTATCAATGTCAAAAGCACATCATCAAATGGCGATATTATATGCATTTCATTCTCTATGGCTACAATCACACAAAACTCACTCTCTGTATTCTTCAGCTCTTTCCATCAGTTTATCTGCATGATGTTGAGCAGCTCGAACATATTTTTCTTCATAAAGTGGATTAAGCCGTGCCAATAGACTTTCCTTCTGCTCGGCCTTTTCTGTAAGGTTTCCCAATTGATACTGCAGTTTTTCCAGGTGCTGAAATCAGGAAATTTAATTTTCATTGCAGTCATCAAAGGGAAAAAAATACATAAAGATGCAACAGTGATTTTCAGTGAAAATAAAAGCACAAAGCCTTCAAAATTATTCAATACTAACATGCAAGCTGTTTTCAGATAATCTTAGAGCCAACTCCCCATTTCTGTTGTATTTTGCAGCTTCATCGGCAGCCATGGCAATAGCTTCCTGCTCATCAACAAACTGGGAAAGTCTCCCTTTGACTCTTTCCAATGCTGCTGTGTTCTCTTGGGTTATTTCCTTTTCCTTTCAGCAAAAAAATATTTTTGAAAAAATGAATACTTTATACATTGATAACATATTTTTACATAGAAACTTACAAATTTATAAAAAAATAGTAATTTTGATGTACAGAATTCCGTAATAGCTTAATGCAGAAACCATATTGGTTTACACATTTCAATATTGGAAATGTTATTGTGCATTTTGTGGGGCTATGTAATAATGTCTTCAGTATAGGTTAACTGCAACTCAGGCATTGAAGTATATTCAGCACATATGTGCATACACAGTACTATATTCAAGTAAATAATTGTGCTAGTGCTGAAACCATGTTTTGAAGATATTACGTCTAATCAGGGAAACTTGCATCTCCTATGATATTACATAATTATTTTACAGTTCTAATTGCTTTCCTGTTTCTGTTTAGACTGATAGTATTCAGTGACATAGTAATTGAGCATGGTTCTGCTATTTTATTTTAATGGACTAAATAAAATTTTGGCAGGATGGAATTTACCTTCTCAAGAGTTGAAGCCACTTTACCAATTTGTTCATCAAGGTCTTCAAGCCTGACAGTCCAAGTTTCTAAGCTGTCTCGTAAGCGATGAGTTCTGGTTCTATCCATTGAATAATTTTTCAGTCTTCTGAGTAAATCTTCCGCTGTCCTGTCAAGAGGGAAAATCCATTAGCACAGAAATAAAAATTTAATTACAGATAACTATAAAAATTATTTCTGGAAGTATCTTGTAATCTCTCACAGAAAATTGGCTCAAATAGTTTAGAGAGCTATTTTTATAACATTATATTTGTATATAGGGATGGTTTTACTTAATTTTAAAGATTTTGGGAAACTGCCATATCTAAGTGATTTAATAATTAAAAATACTGTAGGTCTAATGATTGAATTCTTGCATCTGAATAATACATTTCCAGAGATTCCAACAGTACCTGGAGTGGATTTCCTACATAACTCCGTTAGACATGTGTTCACCTCTTTCTCATCAAGATGGTAAAAATATAAAGAACTTTTGCATCTTACATAACTTTTCGTGGGATGTTGAATTTTTGCACCTATCTTTGCATGTCTGCAAGGGAGGCTAAAGAAAACTTCATTCACTCTATTACATATATTCACAGGATCTGTGATGACTTCACCATAAGTTTCATAAAAAAAAGGGAAGCTTTTGGAAGACTTTTTCCCTAGTGCTTCCTTAATTATACGTCATGTTTCTTTCTTAATTAATCTTCAAGTATATCTTGTAAATTCACAATTTTGCTTTAAAATATAAATAAATATTAAACATTTTTTAATGCAAAATAAGCCTTATTAAATTAAATAACTTGATTTATTATGTCAGCCATATTTAAGGGAAGTATAGACGCTCTTAGATCATAGAAAGTGTGAGGACTGCATAAACTCTGAAGGTTTATTTTAATTATTTTATAAAATAATTTAAAGGTTACAATAAAATACCTCAATGCTTCATTGGCTGCCACTGAAGCTGAGCTAGACTGATGGCCTTTGTTACGTATTTGATATAAAAGACGTCGAGCTTCACTAAGAGCTGCTTCCATGCTTACAACCTGGGAGTTCTGAGATCCTTCTCCTCCATATCTGCGCAATTCACCCACGACATCTATTTAAAAAATATTCAAGAATAAGATTTTTAATTAACAAAGGTAGTTTTATGCATTTAGGAAAATATACAATAAATTTGCCCTTTATTTTCATTTACAACAAATACACAATTATATTTAAAATGATCACATGAAGGTATCCGATTTTTATTTTCATTCTTTCCAAAGCCAATTGTCTAGTGATACAACGTAAAAATGAGAGATATTTTTTTTTAGCTGGGCTGCTGTGAAAAATATTCCACAAATTATCTGTTATAGAATTTTATAAAATATTCAACAAAGAGCAACCAAAACCATGTCCTCAGGAAAATGTGTGAATAAATGAACCTTTAAATATCAGCAAGAGTAAACTTTTAATGCAAAATTCATAAAAAACATAAAACATTTTTTTTCTTGAGTACGTAACCATGATTTGTACAACAATGGTAATCCAAAAATATATGTTAATAGTGTCTGGAAGATAATGAAATGTTTACTATATAATGCTTCTACAATGATATGATGAAAAGAAAATAAATTTGTGAAATACTACAGTTTGCAATTTTAAAAGAGCATATATAATTATTTTATTTTTTTGAAAAACAAATAAATTAATATTTAGATTCAATTTTTAAAGATTCATTATTTATAGGTCATAAAATTATGACTGATCATCTGTGCATAAGGCCCCGAAATCATATTGATCCAAAAAATTGATGTCACCACTAGTGACCTACAAATCCATATCACTACTGCTTGATCAAGTAGATGATCTCCAAATCATATCAATAACTGTCAAAGCTCATGGGTTAATTTAATCAAATACTACAACAATTTCATTTTACACTCAAAATGCTCAGGTCTTATCATCTTAATTCTCACATACTAACCTCGAATCATTTTTTGGGCATCAGTTACATCTCTTTCTTCTTTCGTTACTTCACGCCACACAAAATTTCCAGTTTCTGCTGCCTGGGAGGCAGTCAAAAGAATTTCTTTAGCCTGAAAGAGTTTTCATTTCAGTTTTTAAGAAAAAAATAATTTTTTTACTTCTATAATAACTACTCTCCTTTATCATACAAAGTAGAAGTTAGCAGTATAAAAAAAGGAATACATTTATGAAACTATGTACATTGGTTAATTCAACTAACCAACTTGCCTTATTTCTAACAACTTTGCTCTCAGCTTTCCTTCATTATATCTGCAGTGGTTGTTTTCCCTTGCTAAATTCATTTTTTTGGAGGTAAATCCTCTCTCTCCATTTTAATACCTCTTTTATAATCTATTTTGTAACAATGTTTACCCATTATGTATTTTAACTTCCTGGGTGCATGGTGAATATGAAGAATTCATTATAATTTTTAAAAATTGATTCCAGAAAATGAAAAATGATTACAGTACTTGCATGAATCTAAGATGGACATGATTATAAATTAATGCCCTTTTTTCATAACTCCTCAAAGGAATTTAAAAGAAAACATTTTCAACAAAAATTTTTTCACTTGATGGCTTTGTGTGCTCAAACTAAGTTAATAAATAAAGATGGTAATAATTATTCAAAATAAACAAATTTCAATCTTTCCAATTAGGACTTCAATCACATTTACAAAAAAGTCATTGTAGTTTCATTCATTAACACTTTCACCATCATTACTTAACTCCTTATAACCTCTCAGCTACAAGTTTTGCTATGCCCACGTTTTTGGTTGCCTGGGTTTTTAACTTAAAGGTTTTAGATACCCAAGTTTTTGATGGCCATCAAAAACCTGACCAATGCATTGGCCAGTCAACATGATCTGTAGATACCCTAATATGAAAATTTTGAAAGAAGAAAGAAAAACACCACAAAACAGCTTTTTCTATACTTAATTTCCTAAATTCAAATGTAACTAATACCCTCTATACCTTAGTTTATCACTGTCTCAAATTTACAAAGGTTTTGCGAGATAGTTATCCATTTATGTATTATAATATATGATGACTAACTCAATAGTTGACAGAGAAGTTTATTTTTGTGGATTGTTCTTCTATTTAATTCAATCTATAATTTATAGTTCTCCAGTCAATACTTTAAAAAAATATGGCAAATTAAATATAGAAAAAGCTTCAGTTGAATATTTTGATATCTTCATTCCCATATACATAGAGCAAATTATAACACATCAAATTTGAGAGGCACATCTTTTTGATTTAGACCAAATAATTTGATTTATGCATAAAAGATGAGCCTATTAATTTTGGAAGTCCCAGAAAAAAACAGTTTAGATTCATGAAAATATAGCATAATTTCACATTCTTATTTCCTTTTTAAGATTGCTTTAATGCTCGATTTATATGTATATTAATATAATAAACATGTTATACCAAGTCATGACTATTAAAGTAAGGTGTGGAGCAAGGATGTGTAATGTCACAATGTCTGTTCAATACTTTCATAGATGAATGTTTCTCAGAGAAGGAAGCAAGGATGAGGAAGGTTTAACAATTGGAAATGTGTGCTTCTGTAATGTGTTCTTCTGTAAACCAATTATTTAGTATTGCTGGATAGGAGACCACAAGATCCACAGGGAACTCTGGAGAGGTTCAATGAGGTATTAGAGAAAATGGAATTGAGGACAAATGGATCAAAAATGGAAGGATTTGCGTTTCATTAGGAGGATGGGAAGAATTTTTTTCATAGAAAGAGCAAACAGTGTAACTATTGAGTAGTGGATGATTTTATATATCTTGGTAGAAAGATTGTGAAAAATGTTACAGATGATGAGATAAAAAGGAGTGTGGCTAGGTTGATGATGAAGTGTATTGGTAAGACATACTGATTATAGAATTGAGTCAGATCAATGGTTAATGTATGTGCTCAGTAATTCAACTACAATACATACCACTGCAACGCCATCTAGAGAGTAGTCACATCGAACTTAAGGATTCAAATTAAGGCTAATAAATTCTGATTTTCTTACCTTTATTACTGTGAAGTGTGCTCTCTCTTTGAGAATGGTAATGTCCCCTTCCCCTGATATCCCCTTTTTAGCGGCTTCTCTTGCTTCATCCAATTTAGCTTTGAGGTCATGAGACTGTGTTTCTACCCTGCTTAGATGGCCCCAGGGAGCAGGTGTTGCACCAGTAAACTGGGATGATGCTGATGTTAATGTTCTCCCAATTTCCGAGGCATATGTGAGAAGAGGTCCCGTGCAGTTGTCCATGCATGCTGAAGTATAAAAGGAAATATTAAAAAATATTCTGAAAGAAATTCCTGATGTGCACTTTTGCAAAACAACATAGATACATAAGTACAATAATAATTTGCAAGAATTAGATTTTCTCATTTATTCACCAAAGGGAAGTATGATTATAGCATAAAATGGGCAGACCATGTTAATTTTAAGTGGCAAATGAGAATTGATGGAAACTTGATATTCCCTTCCGTGAAAATCTGTTAAAGTATCATACATTCATCAAGATTTGCCAATGAAATTGTTTTCTAAGTTTCAAATCAACCTTTGAGGACAGGAACATGGATAAAAAAGCTCCAAGTTTCATTGCTACACCTGAGAAATGCGGGTTGTAGCATTCACAGGATACACCAGCAATTTCCTACTTTCAGGAACAAATTCTTTTAAAAAAATGGCAAATAAGAAATAGACTTGAATCAATATCTGGCTCATGTGTACACAGAAATAAAGGAATTCATGTAAAATTTCTTACATTCATCATCAAGACATTCCTTATGCATTATAATCATACTGTGTTCATGGTTCAGACAGGCTGCTATTCTGAAATGGAATTGCTCCTCGTTTTGGAGCAATTATCGCTCCGATGGAGCGATAATAGCTCCAAATCGCTATTTGGTATTCTGAACGTGGAAGAGCAATAATTGGTTTTTGGAGCTATTCGCGATTCTGAACGGCTTATTGCGACCCTCTGATGAGAGAGATTATTGCTCCAGGTCTAAGATCGCATTATTGTGATTTCTCCCATGGGAAATCGGTGCGGAGCCGGACTTTCCATCGTTTTAATTCATTCTTGGGGGAAATGGGGGGACCTATGTATATGAAATTCATGCGCTTTTCATTAGCACATGAAATAGAGGTAGAAAGGATGGAATCGATTAGAACGGAGGAGAGTTTGAGATGCCGCGAATCCTTTCGAGGTACGAGATGAAAATTTCATTACTTTATTTCGAGTTTCCAAGGAGGTAGTAATGTTCGTAGTGAATGGGTTACTGGTATTGCAGTAGAGGAAATCTTTTGGGATAAACCCTCGCATGAAAGTACATATGA
>LYUA01001074.1:146689-164938 GCA_002093875.1 Calopteryx splendens | reverse complement strand
ACACACCCCCCCCCCCCCAATCCTTCCCGCTCTTGACCAGTGAGTGAATTCCGACGATTTGTAGCAAGCGTGGTGCGTAAATCACTGGGAGCGGAGTAATAAAATTAAATAAAAAATTGCATGATCCGCTCATACATCACGCGAGATGTACGGCGGCGGACGGAAGACGTTCGGAGACGAACGGCTTCCCTCGCGAATAATTGAAAAAAAGAAGGAAGATGGATGCCAAATTACACGGTTTGAAACATGGGGTGGTAGAGGGAGAGGTGGGCATTAAAGGACCGTGCATCGAAGGGGTAAGGTTATTTCCGTTTCACTCCAGACGCACACCTCAAGCATGGGCAGCTCCGCATTGCATAACAGGGTAAGTGGATAATTTATTAATGAAAAATTAAGTACGTGATACTCTCTTGTTTAATTAATAGTTTAGTAATCTAAAGTAAATGTAAAAATGAATAGTACAAAGCCCAGTCAACTCTCATCAAAATTAAACCCCCATCATCTCTCGTCAGAAAGGGATATTTTGGTACACTAGCAAGCTGTATTTTAGATCAGTATTTTCCTCGAGAAGACTTTCCTATTCTCATTTACCGAGCGATGCTAACGGGGGAACGTATATGCAATTAATATCATTTGCAATTCATATGCCCCTATAAACACTCTCGTCACGAGGGACGAGGTCGAAAGGGTTATGCAAATTTAGAAATTTTAGGGTGGGAGGATAGGTAATCACCACCCTCTGAGCTGCCCCTAGTATCCGCCCTTGACATCGACGGAGGTTCCCGTTCGGGAGCGGGCCGATGGAAGATGTTTGTGCGTAGTTACGCATGCAACCCGCAGCCACCATTTCGCTTGGGCGTGAGAGGTCCTCCTTCCCCGCGGGAAACAATCGAACAGGCAGGGAGGGGGGTTTCTCCGCTCGGATTCCGCCGTGCGCGACTGTCCCCACGCATTCACGAGCGTCTTCGTGTGCGGTGGCACGGCGGCGCCGCGTGGGACGCGAGACGCACACGGGACGACGACGAGGGAGGCACGCATGCCGCCGAGTCTTGATCGCCCAACGGCGTTAAACCGCGCCCCCCCCCCGCACCCCTAGAACAGATTATTTACACTCTGAACGAAAGGATTCCATCACCAAATTTGTTTTTTTTTAATTTTCAAATTAAAATTTTCGTTGCATATTAAATTTCAGAAAAGTGGTTAGACGATTAGGTTTCTCTCAACTTGAAAAAATCTACAGAAAACTATTTCGACTCAATGATTTCCCCATGCATGCAAGATTATCCATCAGAATTTCCTTACATGAAAGACAGCGTAAAAAAACCCCTTTAGGAAAAAATAGACGTGGATAGAAATTTCAAAGATAAAATTACCATGTTCTGGCGTACCTTGATATGTAGCCATCGAGATGGTAAGAAACGTTCCCGGAATTAAAATGTATGCAATAAACAGGACATGATTCACAATGTTCAACCATCATTATTTTCATTTTCTAAGTGACAGTCTGCATACCACATAAAATATGAAATGTACGCACACACACGTCCCTCTTCTGGATTTCTCACGTGAGCCAAACAAAACCTAAGCACCGTCCTGGACAATTAAAATAAGCCAGATTGGTGTTGGTTGGCATTGGACACATGTGGTATGGATTTTTATCTAACTTTAGCTAAATTTGTGCACGATAAATGTTTTTAAATACAGAATAGCAGTACATGTTGTCTAATTGCATTTCTCTTTCTCCAAACTTCCAATCTCATTACCCATAGAGAAAACAACTACCACATTGGGACCATATGCATTTTGTAAGTAGGTTACATCTGTACACTTACGAAATGATCCACGATAACAGAAACCTTAGAAAATTATCTTTAACATAATTTACCCCTGCACCGCCATATAATAATAACCACCAGAACATGATATTGTGGAAACGGTTTTTAATCTAAAAATTGATGAAAAAATTGATTAAAACAGCTTCACTTCCGACAGGAATTTTCTTTCGTCCTTATTTATTTCGGAAAACTACCGCTAGTTTGGAAAAAGACGTCATTGTTTCCCCCATCCAAATAATTTCAGGGTCCGTCACGCCATATGGAACCTACTGAAGCAGGCCACTGTGATACATTAATTGAACACTAACTTCCACGTCCTTGGAAACGCAGGGCAGTGGTCCAGAATGAAAAGCCCCAAGGCCCAAAGTCCAGAAACGGATCGCAGGCCGTTTGGTTGAACCATTTTTACCGATCTCAAGAGTTTTATACATCTCCTCTTGAGTCCCTCGGAGAAATTCACTCTTTCGTGGCAAGAATCTAGGTCATAATCCTTTCTACAGTAACGTTAGCTAGTCGAAGGGGTGCGCTGTCACTCCACCTATTAGTGGATTAGGTGTAATTCAAGGAAATAGATGATGTTAAGCGTTCACTAGTGCAAGCTGCTTCCAACAGGTTTATAATTACTATCTCTATTATATTGACCCACGGAAATTTCCACAGAACAGAAAAGATGGAATATGGGGAAAAATCCTAGACGAATAATCAGGTTGACGCACCGGGACCGCCGCTCGTCCCCAGTCCACTCTTCCGAATAAAAAAAACCAGTAGGAACACGGATAGGGAGGGCAAAGAGGATGAGAAAGAGAGGAAGATACGAATCGTACGTGGGAGGAAGAGGAAGATGAAGTGAAAAAAGACAAAATGGAGAAAGAGGGAGAGAAGAGTCAAGGTTGGACGGAAGCACGACGCTGGGAGCTGGAGATTAGAATCGACATGGAATATTGAGCAGAGCAAGGTGGATCCGAAAAATATTTCCTTCGCTGAATTTCTCGAGAGAGAGAGGGGGGGGGGCACGGAAAAGGAAAAAGAGAGGGGGAGGGAAATGAGGAAAAAAATAAACTAGAGGAGAGGTCAAGATACCCCACGTGCCCCCATCTACCTTTGGCTCGGGTCGGACGAGACGGATGGCCAGCACTCCACGAGAGAACACGGGAGGGGAAGGCATCATCCTCCCACGTCTCTGCGCGCGGGGAACGGCCGAACCGTCGGTCTCCGGGAACTGAAGACCCACGGTTCTTTGAAAAACGCGGCGCGGTTTCGACGCTCTCCATAACATATGCACACATTTCTATTCAAAACTCATGTGATGGCAATGCATTTATGCGCATAATAAAGTTGGCATAGGAACTACTTTCGGTATAAAATAAATGAAAGGTGTCCAGTCTCATCATAGGTAGGTCCTAAAATGTTGATGAGCCTTCTCTTCCATCTGCACAGATCTCTGGCTCGCTCCTTCAGCGTATTGAATATTTCTCGGCCCTCAAGGCTATCTGATATCAAGAGTTCTTTTTCTTCCTCCAAATCCCTTCGAATTTCTTCTCAGCGCAAAACTATAGCCGAGAGTTGTTGTGAGCACCCTTAAAACCTATTGAATGACAGAAAGAGGTGAAAAAACTTATCTTTATTAAGTGTTTAAAACAAAAGTGTTCCTTCTGGAAAAAATATTTTTATTAAAACTTTGGATGGGTCAATAGGAAGTGTCGGTTTAGTGTCAATCTGTCCAAGTGCATTAAGGAGAACACGCTTAACTCAAATCCGACTCCTCAAAAGCAATGCACCCTCAGAGGAGAAGGGGGCCAACTTATCAGAAGCACAACGGCTAAAGAAGGTAAGGTGGCTTCGGAAGCGGCGTCTCAAAAGTCTCTACTTTCATTAATGCCAGTGTTCTTTGAGTCACGAAACCATCTCACCTTCTGCAGATCTTTGCCGATCCCCGGGGCCTTAATTGCTGACGACACTCTAATTGAGGCTTACGCTCAGCTTACAAAAGTTTGCCTCCCACGCCATGTATGGTGAGACCTATGTTTAACTCGCAAGTTGATAACCACATAATTAGACCCCACAAAGGATTAACAGCCTCAGCACCCGGACGTTCAAACCAAAGGGAAAAGCTGGAAAATGGCCAACGTGAGGGAGTGGGAAAGGTGGAGGTGGAGTGAATGAGATGAATGGAAGTTTACCCGGGAAGGAGGGAGGAGGAGGAAAGGAGTCATAGCAATAATGACAGGGAGCAGTGGGCCTTCTTATAGCAGTGGGCCTGCGCACATGGTTCGCGTCACCGCGCAAACATAATTCGAGCTCATATTCCCGAATCATCGAGGAATGTCAGACCGTGAAAAATACATCGGCAACGAGAAATATTGAACTCCTCGATGACCACACCACAGCGGACTCGGGCAACCAGGAATCCAAATGGTGAAGATCTCAATGATAACCAATGCATATTCATTCATGTTTATGTAAAAATAATTTCGCCTGGTAATTAATGCAAACAAGATTTAGAAACAAGTGGTTTTCGCTCCAAGATTATTCCTCAGCCGGAAGTACTGTGGCTTAGGTGGCATCTCTCGTCGAAAATGGAGAGATTTGCCTGTAGATGATAACGCTGTAACTAGTCAATTTATGAAAAAATATGAATTTTCTTTGTCGTCTTCTCCCTTCTATGTTACTAAAACAGTGAACACTGCGAAGGAGGGATGAGTGAATCATGATTAAAATAATTTTTTATAGGTGAGCCTAATCTACGATTTCCGTTCGACCTAATGCTGATTGCATATTCAAATCGATGGGTTACATCGACACAAGACGGGTGAAACAGATCAATGATCTCAGCCGATACGCCAAACTGGGAGAATATTGACCGATTATATATCCTGCATCATCACGAAAGTGAGTTCAAGTCGTTCTTGCGTCCAACGGCTCATCTGACATCAGTAAAAACGCATTCCCTAAAAAAAATCGTGAAACATGAATTAAATCCGAATTTCAAAGCCGCGCGACGGTAAACAACCACCCGAAAGAAGGAAACTTCGCCGGACATTCTGGTGAGATGGCACGCTGCTCCTCAAAAACGGGCAATGCCCCCGTATCCTGAAGGAGAAACACAAGAGAATATTAAAACGGCACGGCCGCTGAAAACTCCCAGCAGGGTCACGAAGGGACTTGATTGATGAATAAATATGCGTACTCCTTCGATTGAATATGGCCGTCAGCTCGGAGACGAGAGGAGATTTATCACTCCTCCTCGGAGGAGGAATCCTCGGATCCGAAGCGAGCCATTTCGAGATTATTTTTTTTTAACTCTCTCTAAAGGGTGCCACGGGGTGCTTCTCTGATGCCCCCTCGAGCTCGACTCTGCACACAGAGGAGAGATGAATACGCCCGATGCACGAGCCCCGATTAAGTTCACAGTCGGATACAAGAGCGGATAAACTCCCGCCGAGCCAATCTGTTTTTATCTAAGGCCAATTAAATACGCTGAAAATCCTACATCTCATAAAAGGCAGCTAGGATAGATTAGTGGCAAACACAGGGGGGACGGTGTGATGGAAATAGCAGTGATGTTAAGGGACGGCGTCGATGGGACGTTTTTGTTGTTTGTTTGCATGTTTACGCCAACTTTATGGTCATCTGTCTTCATCCGAGCAAGGTTTCACATTAGACACACGGGAAATCTCCTAACGCTGACGTTAAACTTTAATTTTAACGAGAACGCTTGCTTCATAATTTTTCCTACAGTGTGGATTCATCATCTTAATTTCGTTTTTTTATCTCGTCGATTACAATAAACGACAGGAAAAAATTCCTTTGTGAATCAGCATTCATTTTTTTCAACACTCATTACCTACATCAAAGAGAATTTCCAAAGATCTCATCTCGGACGAATAATAAATTAAAAAAATAATTAAGTACCTACTACGTATTGATTAAATTTGAGAAAAGGTAGGCACCCGCATCGATTGGTTATGAATCGAGTTTTTTGTAGTGAAAATGTTTTTAATTTCTTAAAAACGTCGTCAATTACTATTTATTGAAAATATTACGCCAATATTCTACCTGGACGTATTCTGACGTATAGGGAAAAGTACCGCCGAGAATGAATTCCGCCGAAGGGCCATAAATAATTAAAGTTCTATATAAAAGCAGGAACCAACGCGAGACCATTCCACATGGAGCAATAAAGCGATCTGGTAATTTAACCAACTCCGAGCATCAAAACCTCCGCCTTCACTGACTCATCCCCCAGGAGGTCACAGAGCATAGAGGGGAAGTTATAAACAAAGATTTTAGTTCAGAGCAAATATTTTGCGGAGTTTAATGGTTAAAAAAGCTCAATAAAACATCAAAAGCATTAAAGTTCCCGTCGTAAATTATTTAAGGACTCAGAATAAGGATCAAGATTCTGTTTCTGTCAGTTACGCAGGCGGCTTCCTCGACGAAAGGCATACCAATGTACTTTTAGGGAATTACTGTAGATAAGGCATAGCAGCGAGTAAATTTCGGTTACTGACCGTTGAGTCGTGGGTTCGTATTCCGAAATACCTTTGAACAATCCCATATAAAATCGAAGCGGTGAGGTACTTTAAATACCATAACTATATACTACTTAGCGGAAACCGAAGGTAACACAGAGAAAAGAATATCCAACTCCGAATGTGTGGATATCACATGCCAGAAGGCTTAATATTATATATTTCGAGATGATCCCGACCGTTGCATATGAAAATTAGACACTTCCTGGTTGATTACTGCAGAATACGAAAGAAGGTTGCCAGTATATAAAGATTTTTGTTAATAGAGAGCATTTCATTGATTAGAGTTCACTATCAATGGTCCCGGGCGAAGTTTAAAAACACATTGAGTTATCATGTACCTATTATCACGGTGCATTGGGTTATAATTGTTGGAGATAACCATGCGTGGTCGAAACATTCGACATTGACACTTTGTTTTATTGATTAAAGCAGGAAAAGAGGTTCCTTTTAATGCCTATGCAATACAGTTGTGAAGAAAATGTTTTATTTACCTATTAGAAATCTTGGGATATTACTGGCATTGAACACCGTACCCTTATCCACTGATTTCATCCCCTTGACGCTGGAGGCTATTGCCAAAAATCGACGAAATATCAAAGTTATTACAGAAGGACGGGAAAAAGTTCATTATGAGTTTATAACGAGAGAGAGAGCGTTAGCAAGTACTAATGAATACCCGAAAGATACGTTAAAAAGCACTTAGATGCACCAATTGCGATAAATATGCACAGCTCCAAAAACCCACCCGCCTTAAAGCAGAATGTAATTCCTATTGTCGCAGCTTAAGTACATTTTAACTGAAAGCAATTTTTATGTTTTCTTTAGATTTAGTGAAACTCAAAAAGAATGATTAAATACCTTAAATCGCACCCGAGTGAAGCCGGGTACTTAAGTCAGTTGCAGATAATTATACGAAGACGCTGAAACAATGTGGGACGCGTGGTCAAAATCATCCATTCGGAATACCTGCATCAAAATATCTAATTTGAACGTCTCTTTTTTCAGTGCGGTAGGTATTGACTGAGCTAAATCCTTTAAAAATTGTCATTGCGCGTGACGAAAAGAGAAGAGCAACAAGATTCGACAAATACTCTGGGAAAAAATATTGCAACGTCCGAACTGATATACCTCTGGCAGGTGGAAAATTATCACCATTCTTGAAACACCAACAGCTTGGATCGTAGCCGTCAATTTTTAAGTGAGCGTGACATTTCGATACGACATTAGAATTGTATGCGATCTAATGGCTGAGGTCATACTTCACTATTAGCCTTACTACGTTTTAAATATGAAATTGAATGACAAATGTCACGACCCAGCACGAGTTCTAACCTGACGCCAACGAATCAATAAGTGAGCGAATAAGAGTAAGCTTCTGACACGAATAGCTAGAAGGAACAATGAAAAATGGCGATCGTTTAATTTTGAGATCCCAAGTTTAAAAAAAATTAAAATGGGACCATCAGATGTCCTTTAACTGCATATTTTCTTAAGCAGTCCAAAATTCAGGTTCATGAAATACAACGCGCGAAGTTCATGAACAAATGTAAGATAAAGTCTTTGCAACTACCTTCAACAATTTACGTGGAGCAAAAGGCGAAGAATTCCATATCTCGAAATTTACCGGATTTCTAAGTAGCATGGAGCACTCGGCAAAAATAAAAAAAAATCAAATGTAACCTGCGAATAATTATCTTCATAACGAAAAATTATACGGGTGGAGTAACTAAATAGGCTAATGGGCAAGTTTTCCAAGGAGTCCTCCGAAGACCGCCTGTAGCGCCCGGAAGTTACGAATGATTTTTTTTCATTTTCCCGTTAGCACTGGAGAGAGCCTCTATTGTAAAAAAATAAATATTTTCCTACCACACCTAACTCGTGCCACGAGAAATCATTCCTATCCAGTCAAATGTTTTAAATTAGTTCTCCTGTATTCCAGACCCATTTCGTACTTCTAAAGGGATGGGCATCGGAGAAGAGGAATGGGAGGGAGAAGAGGAATGGGAGGGAAAAGATAAGTCAACCAACGCCTCGATGGTTCATCCTTTACAAAACTGTGATGACGACCGCCAACGGTTGACGCTCCCTCGAGCATCGGAGTTACGAATTTAAATCGACATGTAGCGCCTGTCTGACGCCTGGCGCCGCGGAAAATTGAGCTATCTCCTCCGTCTGATCGAGAGAGCGCGTGCGACGGGGATTCGTTGGCTCTTCGCCCGCTGCGCCTCATCGCCCACCCACGCAAACACACTCCCCACCTTCATTCCCTCTTTTGTTTCTCACATTATTAGCTCGAGTCCGAATGGGCGAGTTAGGATTCACGACTGATTAATTCTGAATGAAATATCCCTCGCATTGAAATTGTCTTTGCTCACGGATGTTACTCAGGAGAGCCGGCGCTGCCTTCTCGACTTCGAAGAATAGTACGGACCCAAGGAGATAGAAAAAGCTTCTAGGATATCATCAAACGATCTTCGGATATCAGCACTTGCGACCACTAAAACGCCACCTACCCGATCGCCTAAACGTGTCAAACTCAGATCCCTCCGTTCTTCAGAGCTATAAAAATTTTCAACTGATGGTATTCACTACATCACAGACAGCGAAAAACTTAAAAAAAAAAGATATCACAATTCTAAGTATGTTGTTCAGCTTGCTATATACGACGTCTTAAGTTATAAAACTACTTAAAATGGTAATAAATGTACTTCTAGGCATGCGAATAAGTGCATTTGTGAAAGTTTGATGCGCGACGATCCTGAATTATTTCGCAAAAGCTCCGCAGCCCATTTTAAATTGCCTAACCAGTTAAGAGGCCCCATAATTTACACTGAGTTTGACATCTTACTCTAAACGATACCTAAAAAGAAGCTTGAAAAATGTATCAATTCTTATCGTTCGGGCTGAAATTAAGACGAAATATCACCAGCATGCTGCCGTCCACTTTTTAACGACATTCACCAATTTGTTTTTTTTAACCCTACTTTTCATATTAATGAGACTATATAATATAACAATAATTGTGAATATCAGTTGAAAATGATACAAAATGGGATGCTGGCAGCCGGGGTAAATTCTGGTGTGGTTTTTCAACTAAACGCGTCCGATTGGATGCATCGCCTCTGGGCTGGGCGCTTCCTTGTCCCGCTACCACACAAAAGAATATTTTTCACATTATTCACTTTCTAGAAAAATAAATAACGGATCAGAGTCTGTGTTTAGACGATTCCAACACGCTCAGAAACTCTCCTTTCTGCACATTCCGCATTTCCCAAACCATTAACGTGGGCGCACGATCACCGACAGCAGGACGCGTCGGTATCCCATGAAAAGCCCAAGACGCCCCCGCGGAAGTTTTCGAGTCCCGAATTCCAATCTCCATTGGTCGCCTTAAAATTTCGGACACAGCGTCGTCCACTCTCGTCCGACCGCCAACCACTCTCCCTCCCAGCCGATGCGGGGAAACCCTCACACCACCAACCCTCACGCCCCCCTCCCCAAGACCACGCTCCCTGAACGCTTCGAATCCCGTCCCGAGTGGGCGGGAAAGTTCGTTCTTCGGTCACTGGCTCTCCTCTCCACTTCCTCCACGACTCGATCGCGTCCCCTAAATCCTGCCTTTATCGACGATTCGGTACACTGCGGCCTTCCGCCCATATCTTTCCTCCCAGGCATTCCACTCTCTTTCACTTCCCCTCCTTCCTTCCACTGAGAACCTCCTCCAAACGCGGTCAAAAGCACCAGAGGGAAAGAGAGATCGAGGAGCAGAGGAGGATTTTCGAGAGATGAAAAAAGGGTCTGGTAAGGGGAGTCGAAAGGGAGATGGATGCTCAGCTTTGTGTTCCACGAGTGGTTATTTTTTTTTCTCTCTCTCTCGAAGCTTCCGCAACGTCGCCAAATGAGGTGTGGCCGCGTACCTCCGAGGTGGGAGGGGCGAGGAGGGTAAACCAAGAATTCCGTGGAGAGACGCTTGTTGAGGGAAGTGGGAGAAGATGACTAATGTTTTACTCCCCTCTCCCCACTTTCTCTAAACGTTTGATTTTTTTTAAAGGCTGTTCGAGATAATAAAAGCAGATGGAAACAGGAAGGAAGGAAGAAGAGGATGGAGTCGTCGAGCGAAGTCGTTCGTAGCATCTATTTTCGAGAGTGAATGCTCCTTTTCACAAGTTTTCTCCCCTCCCCAGCGTTGGAGGCGTTCGGTATATATAAGGACAACTGGCGGGCGGGATTATGGGCCGCACGACATCCTGATCTACGTGTATTCCACGCTCCTCTTCTAAATAGGGTCAACAAATTTCGATACATTGGAACTTGGGATGTTTTCCTCGCACTTCCATGAAACGAAGGCCGGGACCGAGAACATTACCGAATGCTACTTTACGACGGCGTATTGTCAGCGACGCCAACGAACAAAAAACGCGACATTTTGATAATACGTATAGTCAAGCATATTTTTTAATTAAGCCTAATTTTTTATTGACCTACTTGCCTTGTTAGCATTACGATGACGTGAGACGACGCAGTTGGGTCGCTAATGTGACGGAGCTTGAGGGCTAACCCGGGGGCTAGTGGTGTCGAAATCCAACTCGGCTACGGATGTTGCAGAGTGCTTCAATTTTCCTTAAGTTTAGGATACTGTACGGTATAATGATCTACTCCCACAAAGAACCAGACAAGAACTCGTTATCTATCAATACTAAGATGACATGCTTGAACCATTATGCTAAACGCGAGATCCATTATTCAAGTGTCTCAAAGGGCAACACACACTTCATCGGGTCGCTAATTATTTAAACTCCGATGACTCGGCCTTATGACGTAATTAGTAAGAATTTAAGCTTTGGAACCAACGGATTGAAAAGAATCCCAATATTTTTTATATCCTAACATTTCAGAACCATGGAGTACAAAGTCAATTTTTTTCTAAACTTAAGTATGCCGACAAAACGGAAGTAGGCCAAATTTATTATGTATCACACCTACATTGGTAAAGGTAATCGTCAAAGTCGTTTTGTGGAAGAAAAGTCTTTAAAAAAACGACGAAGAGTATCAAAAGGTGTCCTCAGTTGGGTCATTCGAAATTTCAAAAATCGAAATTTGAATACACACAAGTTCCATTCAGTTACTTAGATCCAGGATCTTTGATCTTAATGGTTTCATGCGTGAAGGTCTACTTATGAATGTCTATATGTATCACATCACATAGGCATAATATTTTCTGTCCACCCACTTGTATCACTTCATTGCCCACTGAAGTTAACAATCGAATTGAGTTAGAATAGTTTCAACTTAATATTGGATTATTATTTATCCCTTATGGATAAACCATTAGAAAAACTGCAGGACAACTAAAATAATGAATAAAACACGGCGATGCACTTTATGCATGGAAAATAATATTTAAAGTTGAGGGGATGGAACTGGTGCAATGAATATTGGATCACACCGAAGTCTCACGCCGAGGACCCATGTTCGATACCCGGCAGCGGTGAATTTTTTATTGTCATTTCGATATGTACTAATACGCTTTGCGGAGACCATTGCAAGTGCAGTCCTCAATCCGTCCGGCGGGAAGTTAAATTGCAGACATCCTTTTCACCTTTCACTTAGAGTAGTTGAACATCGACTTCGGGTGTTCTCTAAATCCTTCCCCAACTCACTACCATCATACGTACCAATAGTTAAATAGCCATTGAAAATGAGACTAGCAGTCGGTTGCTAAAACAACCAAATGTTGGCAGCGCATACAGAAGGAATACGCTCACAAACAAATTGCAAAAGCATATACAGGCACAATATATGCTATATAACATTTATACATATTTAATGTATGTGAATAGAGGAGCTGCGCTGTGGAAGCGGAGGACTGGTGAATTAGTCTAATAATTTTTTCTATGAGAATGTTGGTGCAGAAGGAGATATTTTTCTGGAAATATCCATTATGTTTGTCGACATTAGTTCTTCATTGTCTCCCCTTCCAATCTCTTTCCTTTTTGTCTTCGCTGCCCTGACAGACTTTCACGAAGAGGGAGGGAGCCATCGAATGGGCGTCGGTCCAAGGGACACGTTCTGCCTCGACCCCCTCACCTTCTAATGCGCCGCTCTGAATGAACTGGGGCGCCGGTGAGTTGAGAATGGGTCGCTGCTTCTCTTCTCCTAGTCCCTCATCTCTCCGCGATCTATCTAGCAGCGGAGCGGCTGATATCAAAGGCGAGAGCGCCGAGGGAGAGGGGGAGGGGGGAGAGGATTGAAGGGAGCGGTGGGGAAGCGGCGATGGGATGGGAGGACTTGACGGCCTTTTTCCCCACTTCGCGGCGGATGATTGGCGAGCTCGGTACTCTCCGCGATCTCACTTGGAGAGGGCGGGGAAAGGGGGATTTCACGTGCCGTTGGCGAGTTTGCACCTCACGGCGGAGACCTTATATGGGTTTACATGTCAGATTCTCACACCGGTAAGAGATGTGACCGCTCGGACCCATGTGATTTCTAGGCTGGCATTACCTCCTCCTCATACCAGTAAATTGTGAAGGTTTGATTCTATGGGTGAGTTCCAAAGAGTTTTCACGTCTTTGGGGTGGCAATTAGATTTTTACGTTGTTCTGACGATTGAGGACGTATATGACAGTAAAGTAATCAACCGAATATCTATTACATGAGGGCACAATTGGTACTTAGCAAGACTGGAACCTTCGCCTTTTGAGAAGGAGGGCCAGTAGGAGAGTCACCTACGGTAACGCCGGTGGGGTTATATTTGGTTTCAGGGTTCTTGGAAATAGAAGAAGGAATTTTTCGAGTTTTCGAAGTTTTCGAGGGGAAATAAGACTCATGAGCGAATTAAAATACGGCTGAAAAAGTGTCCTGGAGATACATTGGCAGTAAATGGTTCATTCTAAAAAGATAAGGAATCGAAAATGGATACTCTACCTCGAATAACGCTTCTGGAGAGAATGCTGTGATGCATTTGGCGTTTAGAATTAATTCTATAATTAATTAAGAAAAATATTAAAACATTCCGGAACTTTGGAACCTACACATTCTTCTAACCAATGCCAACACCACAATTACTTCGCGTCCATAGTGAAATAATGTTAAAAATTTAAATTTATACATGAGATTTTCAACAATATCCGTTTTTTCAAATAGGCGGAATAATATTATACCAGCGCCTAATGCAGAGCCACAGCTCATAAGCAGAAGTAAAAATTGGTCATAGAAATTATACAAATAAAACTAGGCTCCTCCAATCATTTAAAAAGTACCTTACAGCTTCGCAGGAATTGACGACTTGAAGGCAACAGAAAAATATTTCAATTATGAGTTCCTTTCTGTACCAAAGATGCCTCTGTCAAACACATACGATGGATTCCTAAAACAGAGAAGAAACGGAAACCTCATCCGAAAAGGATGATGGAAAAGAAAATTGCTTCACATATCTCAATTTAAAGAAACTAACGCCATCGATTAGCAGCTCGGCCCCAAAGTATGTATGAAAATAATTATTCAGTGACACCTCTTTGTGGACGGAATATACGAGTACTCGTACTAGGAAGAGAACCTCGATGGAGCTTTTCTCCATCCCACAAACTCCCTCAGAACTTAAAAAAGTCGGTAGCTTACGGGATGGAAGAAAGCGGAGCAGCAATTGAGACTATTTTTCCTCGTGCGCGGAAATGCGTTTGCCACCGGAGAAATGAATGCGGCTGTAAAACACTTGCTTGACGGTTTTCAAACAGAGAGGGCAAGTAAAAGAAGCCTCGGCGAGCACGGAGACCTTGGATCGTGCACCGTATCCCCCCCTTGCAGCGCGTCGAGAAAATCCCGTGTGCACTGCTACCTACCGTCGCAGGTGGAAAAGAAAAGGTGAAAGCTGTGTTTTTTTTATCGATTGCGAATTCTTACAAATATTTTGGGATGCTGCTCGAGTTTTCGCTGTGGACAAAAATCCACAATTACTGGGGAATAAAACGCGTGGCAGACAGTCAGTCAAGACAAAATCAGTCTCGATTAAATTGACGTTCTATCAGTTTTTAAGCATCATGAAAAATTTACAATTCACAAATGGATCAAATTATAAATGAAAAGGGAACAGGGTTTGAAAAAAATTTGTGCACGTAACATCACATGAGGACTATCGGAAATGGCAATCCATCAATCCACCGAGGAACTGAGGCACCTGGGGGTAGTTGTGATAATTTTCAGCAAAAAATTAATGTTTTATTTTAAACTTTTACATGTACCCAAGAGGGTGGCTCACAAATGTGTCCTTAGCTCACGCCAATGGAAATGCATATTTTTATGTGAAAACATTTTTCTTCAGCCACTATTTTCACATTCACAAGGGGTGAAGGATTTGATGTACGTGTTTATGTTTTCTCAAGCATTGGTGCTCGCACAAATTCTCTTGAAAGACGCATGCAAAACAAGAGCCGCTGGTTGTACAAGGGATTCTAGTAATCGAGCGGCAACCAGAATCATACTCATGCGTTGAAGAGAGCTTTGAACCTCTGGGTTAACTGGGAAGCAACCATGCGATCAATCAGCCCAAGCGGGCAAATTTAGCGGACAGCGAGGATACGTGGAAGAGGAAGGAGGGGACAATATGCTATGGATATGAATGATGCTATGGATGAAGAGAAATGAATCGGAACGACTAGTAACTAATAAATAGAGTTGCTTCCTGGTCAATTAACAAATCTAATAGGGAGAATCACGTGAACTCAGGTGACAAGGAGCGGTTGAGGCTAAAATTTATTTGAGCTATTAGGTGGATTAGGATTAATTAACTCGAAAATTATTGGGCAAAATAATATTTGAGGGCATTAGCTTTCGTAATAAAATTCACTGAAAGTGAAGTTGGATAAACTGAAACAAGGAAAGGAACTGGTCCCTCTACCTGATGCGTAAATTTCACAGGCCCTTGGGCTTAGAATTTGGTGAGCCCTGTACCATCATCTATCTAACCAGCTCTCTGGTTGATTACTACGGTGGTTGCTGGGCATACTGAATTACCTGAAAGATCAGTCGTGCTAAGCGTTCCATTTACCTTGGACACATGTCATCAATCACCACGTGAGCGATGTCGCGGAAAGCAACTTATAGAAGAGGTTAACTTCCGATGATGGGCAATAATCACTACCTGAGATTCGGCACTACATTTCCCGCCATGATCGGCACGAACCGCACTCTGGCCCCCACAAGACTGCTTGCTGGCTGTGTCACTCCTCGGAGAACTGCCTTTAGGATTCTATACTGCCCGCTCCTACCAGTGTGACCGTGAGGAGAGTCGTTCCAAAATTGTAAACCTTATCACATATTCCCCAAGGAATGGAATATTACAAAATACATTAACCCAGATATATTTTAATAATCTCACAAATAAGAACGATAAGGGCTCTCAGGCGCGTCTAACCTCAGAGCAACACATTCTCATCACCAAAATTCCGCTTTGGCATTTATTACAGCTCGCTTGGTATGAAACGATTTTCACATCAACCAAGAAGTTTTTCTCTGGCCTAATTAAAGCTCGCTAACATTTATTCAGGTTTGATTCCGAAACATTGGGTAGGAGAAATGAATAAATATCTATATAATTTGCATCAGTCTACTGAAACACCCATTTTATGATTTCACATCTCTATGATCAGACGTTTCATAATGAGCCATAGAAATATGAGGGGAGGAAATGGAATGGCGATTTGGAATTGAAAAAATAATCCAACGCAATTACATTCATGTAATCATAGGTTGGATCCAGATTATTTGCCTCCAAGGCCAAGAAGAAATCCCAGAGATGCGAATGGAAATGAATGAGAGAAGGGAAAAAAAACTCGATCGAATTGCCCAAAGAAACAGAAAGTGCCCGATCATTCTTGTCTCTAGAAATTAATTGAAAATCATTCCCATCGTCAGTCAATCGGACATTCATTTCAGTTACAGGCAGCTTTTTTTTATAAAATTCACTGTGCCTTCAAGAGATTCACCCAATCAATAGCTGTAATTTCTTAAGGAATATTGAAAACAGGCATTGAATCGTGTGTTTGCTAAAGGTAAAACCTCCAAACGGTAATTTGAATGAAAGTTTTCAAATGATGTATTTCGAAAACTGTATTCACATGAACACGACAATCATTGTCATGAGGTACCTCAGACAGAGAAATACGTGCCCCCTTAGAGGAAACAAGCAATGACCACACGCGTAACCGAAACTACTGCCAAAATGCACATCAACGATTTCAGGGGTAAATCTTTACGCTACTATGAGGTTTAAGTCGCAGGCGGAAACAATACACGTCTCACCATTGTGGTGCCAATGCCACAGGAAGTCGCAGACGTCACCATTTCTGCACTACTGAAGAATCATTTTCCCGTACACACACTTATGAACCTGACCGCTTTATCTTCAGGTACTTCCTCCGTACTAGAGTATATTGAAACTGTCATCAAGTATTATAGTTTTTTTACGACATATTCCTTACTTAAGAATTCGATGTCAAACGTCCATGATAGCTGTGTTATTTCAGATAGCTGACATGGACATTTGATGTAGAGCACTCATTCTTATGTAATGTAAAATTTTCAACTTGAATCTTTCCAATACATCAGTAGACTCTTTCCGAGGAGAAAGCAAACCGTTGGCCACCACTGAATTTACGAAAGCATTTTCCAGCAGCCAACGTACTCGTAATGGTTTCCCCCAACAGGATCCTCCATGCCGATTGGAGCTGTAATGGATATCTTTAACATATGTTTAAGGATAGGGGGTTTCATCAAGTTATGGAGACGGAGAGGCATTTCATGAATGAAAATATGCGAGGAAACTGAAAAAATATCACCAAGTCTAACATTACAGATAGAAAGCCATTAAAATACGGCAAAAAACAAGAAAGCATTTTCCCCAGGTCACAAAAATGGTATCGGTCGCTTAAATAAAGGACCGACATGCGATATCACCCCAAAGCATGCGCAAAAAAATGTGTAGCATTCTACGGACGATGAAATAGAGAAGTTTCTGCGCCGGAATCGCGTTTTCAGTATTCGACCGCCATGGACAAGGAAAAAGGACCACGCATAACGGATAATAATCCATAAAAATACGATCGAAAACAAACGACACCCTTATTCTCGCAGAAAAAGGGGAGACTCCGCGGCTTGCGTGCCGAAGAATCGAACAAAACCCATCCCTCTTCGGCCGATGCAGCGAAATCAGGGAGAAGGAACTCCGAAGACAGTCGACGCGTTTGTATTCACCGTATTTTAGGCCCTTCCACGACTCGTACTCCTTGGTGTACTTGGGCGAGGTCCTCGGTCCCGGAGGCAGCGGGCTCCTCGGCGTCGAGGTCGGCGGGGGCCTGGGGACCCGGCGGCGCGGGGCGGTCGGCACGAACACGCCGCCGCCCCGAGGGGGGTACACCACCGAGGGACCGTAGGGGATGAACACGGCCGTGGGGGCACAGGGCACGTAGTAGCAGCCCCGCTGGGACCGGCCGGCCTGGTATAAGAGGCCGCTGCCCGGCAAGTTGATGACCACCACCAGGAGCACGCGGAGAGTGAGCAGGGCGAGGGAGCACGGGGAGGGAGAGGCGGCGACGGTGGACGCCGGCTGAGGGAAAAAGGGGCCGCCGGGACGCCGGTGGGGCGCGGGGGAGGCGGGGCGGCAGGAGGGGAGGAGGCAGAGGGCGGCGAACACCACGAGGAACGGCACGAGCGACACTTTGGAGGGCGCCGAGGGGATCCGAACGTCGGACTCTTGTCTGGGCGGGGAGGCGGAGGAAGAGCCGGTCGGAAGATTAACGGGTCCTCCGACACCTCCTCCGCTCCTCGAACACATCTCTGGACTGTGCGAGTAAGAGGGAAGGAGCAGAGGAGAGAGAGAGAGAGAG
>LYUA01001074.1:102890-114827 GCA_002093875.1 Calopteryx splendens | reverse complement strand
TGCATAAGGTAAATAAATACCACAAAGTTAAACCTGAACTTGTGTCTTACGCCAGTTCTAATTTAATCACCACTCCTAAGTCTGCCACGGTCAAATTTTGTTAATATGATAATATATACATGCGTATAAACTTTCATATTAATCGCGATGACGAGTAATTTAATTTGAATCACTGCTATCTTTTAATAAGTGAAATTGAACTCAATGCCACCGAATATCACCACCCGTTGAGCGAGAGCATGTAGCCATTACTGTTCAGCTACAAATGATTAATCTCAAAATTCAGGATCACTTATCAAATTTATAATTGAGTATGAGGATAATGCTATTACTTGAGATCACCTGCTTGGAAGTGATGGATTACCATACATGTAGTGTGATCAAGAAATGATTTCAAGAACAACTGCGGAAGACGAAGACAAAAATATCGAGTTCTTGTATCCGGACTGAAATGAAAATGAATGCTCAATGAAAAAAGAGGACAGAGGAGAAATAGACGGCTCACAATGAGCAAGTGAGCGAGGACTCGTGAAAAATAAAAAGGTTTTTCTTTCAAGGCGCCCTTGCAGCTCCATCTTCCTAATGGGTGGGTGGGAGAGAAAGGAATGCAAATGGGGTGAGCCACTTCGGAATGAAAGATTTAAAAGACGAGAGTGAGTAAGCTCAAAGTACCCACTTGTGAGGAATCGCAAAGTTTCCTTTTCAAGGTTCGCCACCAACGCTCCCCAAGTAAAGGGTGAGGGCGGAAGAGATGGGAATATGCACACGGGGGAGCCGCTTAGACGTGAGAGATGCACGGGAAAAAAAATGGATATCGGCCGAGGACGCAGTGATGAGTGCAGGGTGGGACGGGTGCAGGGTTGGGGGTGGCGAGTTCGCGGTACGAAGGGGTGGAGAGTCATTTCTGCGGGAGCGCGAGTGGAGGGGACCCAATTTGGCCAACGCGTGCCTGGGGAGACGTCCGCGAGCCCCACCCGCGCACGACTCTCTCTCAGTTCACGGTTCCCTTCCCGCCAGACGGCCGGCCGACTCCCCCCGCCCACGCTCTTCGCTCCCTCCCGCTCTCTTCGTTGTCGGACGGACACGCAAATTTTTCCAGACCGGCCCTTAATTTCGCTCTTGTGCGCGCTAAATATAACACCCTCTGGATTTCACTGCAGTAATTCAGTCTAGGCCTCAACCAACCGGGTCATTCCGCCACACGCTGAACGCATATTCCGACTCGAATGGAAATGTTCGTCGACTAATGGTAGCAGTATGTTCCACCATTTTTTTAAGGGCCACATGGGCATCTCCAGTGAGCAACTGCATTCTATTTGTAATCTTTGGCGAATTTGAGCCTATTCGGACCATTGTAAATTTTCGAAATGCCCAAGGAGTACCAGCAATTGCCATACTCGCAATAAATTAAATGTCGCCGAGCCACGTGTAAGTAAATATCAGGTCATCGTAGGAGATCAAACATTTTGCGAAAGAAATCGATGAAATTCCATTTGGACAACATTGCAACCGTTTCGATCTTCTAAATATCCTTCCTACTGAATGTGTCACCTTTCATTCCCAAAGGTTTTTTTGTAACATGTTCCTCACCGAGGTGTAATCTTAATGCAAATTGAAGAACCCAGGCTTTGTCATTATTCTGAATCATTATCAATTTTTCCAACAGCCAAAAAGGTGTCAACGAAAAAAAGCTCTCAGCTTCCGGAAAGGTCAAATGAACTCTGCTCCATGTCATTGAAAAATCATGAAAAGTTATAAGGAGTATTAAAAAGCTAGAAAGCTATTAAAAAGACTGCGGATCTTATTTCTTCTGCCTGAACTTCAGTTTTTAAAATTTACGCCCAGGTACATATCAGATATACCTAATCATTCTCGACAATATGCCCTACATGGAAGAAATAAATGCCCGTAACTACAAGATCAGAAAAAAATCACACAGCGGCGGAATGAGACTTTGGGAATCCTGAGCCACGTAGTGCGTGCGCTCTCTAAAGCACTATTTCGGAAGTTATTAGAGGCATTTTACACAACCGTGAGAAGATATTGCAAGTAAGGACTACACGAATCCTAATAAGGAGCTGTATAATTAATATGGAAATAACCAAAGTTATAAGGACTATACGAGAATTTAATTGAGTTCTATTGATGCACTATTACAAAACACCATTGACTGAAAATAAAATTACATTCCTGGGGTTATATTTTCTCTTAAAATCCACTAAAGAACGGTTACATTAATGACAAAGGTTTTTGAGTTGCCTGCAGGTCACATTTGCCACAAAGTCTCGAGTATTGAACAGTATATATCCGAGCCTTGTCACTTTCCACCCTCGTCATGGGTTAATGACTTGAAAAATTTACCCACAGATAAACTCCAGCCCGTCGCTTTAAATATCAATAACTCCATATCTACATGTTTCTTTTCATCGCGCCTTGTCTTGTTCTTCGTTCTCTATGTAACTAACTGTTCAGACTATGTACCGATAGAGAGGCTTTCATTGCGAAACTAAAACGATGGATTCCCGTGGCTGACCGGCATCAATCAGACGGGTACTAATCTAAGGACGTGCGACGCTGTGAAATAAGTTGCATGAGACCCAGAATAAATTTTTATACAGTGAAGGGTTAATCATAGGACACGACTGAAGCATTAAAAAAAAGCAAATCATGACATAAAAAATAAGTAGTAATTCAATCAGTATTTACGAGTATCTCACAAAAGTGTTCGGTTAGTAATAGGCCGAAGACATGGGGCATAAGAAACGGGCAGTCATTGGTTTGGCCAGGTAACAAATCTGTTTTTAAGAGTTTGCCTTTTATTCGTGAAATTACTTATTATTTTCAAAAGTCGAGGAATATATTTTTCTTTTGAAAATTTCCGATCAAGGAATTAAAAATACTGTCTTCACTGCATCACTTTTTTCAATGCCATTACCTGCATGACTGCAACCCCATTACTCGTGTCAACTGCTCTTCCAGGATTTTCTTAAGATCTAAAAATTAAAAATATTCCCAACCGCCCGCGCCAGAAACGCGTCCCCCTCCTATTTAACGTGACTTGTATTGCACCCCTCTCGTAACGAGTAAAGGATGAGAAGCAGAGGGATGGCGGTACAATTTCAAAACATCTTCTTCCTCCGTTACTTGCTCCACTTTAATTGGAGATAATATATTATTAGTTTAAAGCTGGAGATAGCAGATGACTGAAGGGATCTCAATTTCGTCTTAAAAAAACAACCGTTCGACCATCCGGCTCAACCCCCCACCCCCACCGCAATCTGCCAGGCTTTCTCACACACCTGCGGCGAGTACACACCGCCAGTTTCCACCCCATCTATAAATGTTGTGCTTACCGAACAGACGGCTCAAAGCGTTCAAAGCATCCTAGCAGCGCTAACTCGCTCAGCATTTCTGACCCCTCTGACGCGACCGCCTTCTCCTTCATCCTTTCCCACGCGAAGAAAACAAACATTCCTCATTCCCGACGCCCCTCTACGTCCGATCCGCCAAAAAAAAACGAAAAATTAAAAAATACATATACCGGGCGGGAAGAGCAATGGGACTCATTTACAATGCGGGTTGCTTAAAAGCTTGTTTGCGCGTTGATTTCCCTCCGCTCGTACTTCTTCCCTTCTCCTCTGAACCCACCTCCCTGCTCCGCGCCATCTGTTCACCGCTGCCGCCGCCGATGGGGGCCGGCCGATGAAGGAAGGAAGGAAGGATGCGCATGGGAGAGTGGGACGAACGAGGGGGATGGAGGAGGAGACGAGAAGGAAAAGGAAAAAATACGAACAGGGTAAGTAAACAGCGAGGGCGGCGTGAGGAAGATGATCGAGGCGAGAGAGAGGGAAAGGGAGGGATGGGGGAGGGAGATGAATGCGACGCAAGGAAAGAGCTCATGTGAGAATTTCGAAAATTTTAATTGCCATCAAGAAAAATATTCACCGAGGAAAACGTTTCTCCGCGGAGAGAAGCTTGACGTCACACCTTATATTTACCCCCAGGGCTACTAGGGTTTCGAATAATTATTTGAGCACCGTAAGACCAATTACTGGCAGTAATCGAGTTAACCATCAGCATCATGCCGAAAAAAAAACATGCCGACTTAGTATCAAGAATATTCATTAGGTAGATTGTCGTCTGATGATCACTTTTAAAGCCCCCATCATTTTTGGGTGTGGAAACTATTTCCACGCAACGTAATGCACCCAGTATCTTCAAGCTTCGATTTCACTTCGGAAGTCAATTTTAGGATATTAACGGACGGTAAACGGAAAAGTGGACCCATAATTTTTGCACCTCCATTAGAATGATTACCAACGAGAGTTATGTATAAGAGTAACGTTAATAGATAATACTGAATGCGGGACCATCCGAATCGTAATGTAACTGGCGTGTATGGGTTGGAAAAGCCTGACTCTGCCTTTGGGGATGCATCTACTCATAGATATAGTTTTGTTTTTTTAATGAATTTAGTTGAATAAATGATTGATGAACATGTTACAAGTGACATAAATGTTTACTTGCAATGAAGTCTCTCGTACCCATGGACACATTTATGCCATTCACCCTGACACTACCTCAATCATTTTTCGTCCTTAAAAATAATCCAGCTGATGAAAACTTACTGTTTTCCTTCAAGTGATTGGAAAAATGATTTTTCTTAAGTGTGTAAAATTTTCGTATACTCTTTAGTTTGATCAGATATCACCGCATCTCAAATGTCGCCTTACCTCGAATTACTAATAATGAGAGCGGTTCCATCACAAGGGAAATGTTGATTTTTATTTTTTTGTAAATCGAGATCATTTCGAAGCGAACAATAAATACTATTTCGAAATTAAATTAATATCTTTGGCATCAAAATTCATATTCCGATCGGGCCCATTCAAGCGCAGGAGCGAACTTGTAAGGGGAGATGGGGGTTCGGGAAACGATTTCTAAATTTCTTAGAAAAGTGCGCACGTGATTATTTGACATTCCATCTGATATTTTTTTAATCTGTAGAATACCTACCTGAATATTATTTTTAATCTTCGACAAATGAAGATTTCTTTAACTTTTTGAAAATATCTTCATAATTTACACGGCACTTAAAAATTAGTCAAAAGAGAAGGAAATAGTTATTTTAAGCCATAAAAATCAAGAGTTTTATGACGGAAAAACTGACTGGCAGCGATGATCATTAAACAAAATTATGTTTTCGATTGTTTCAAAAACAAAATATTTGGACGATTCCTCATGGTGGAGGGGTGGAATTTCCAACTCTCCGTCCTCCCACTGTGGATCAAACTTCCTTCAAGACGCAAGCAGAAGAGACAAATTTAATGAGCCGCCTCTCATATGCACGTTGTTTGAATCATGATGGGCTTGAACTCGACTGCATTCGTTTCCCCATAACCTTGCATCCCGATACGACTTGAAACTTGGAAGTAATTTCTGTACCCCTCAAGTCAAAGGTCGGTGGCGTCTATCAACAAGTTCAACGTCAATTCCCTCGACCGCGTTTGCCCCGCCAATCACTCACGTCCACAATTAACCAGAGATACAGGAAGGGGAGACGATACTAAAGAAAGAGTGAGAGGGAGAAAAAGACGCACAACTGCAAACAACGCACCTCGCTCGTGCGGTTGACGAATGACATCCGATGAATTCGTTGACGACGACCTCTCTCGCTCGGACCCAATATAATTTCACTCGCTCCGTCCCGATCCGAGGGCCGCCGCTCGCCTTACGACGTCTTCACCTCGAAGGAGCGATGGGGAGGGAGGGAGGCAGAGAGGGAAGGAGGCAGGGGCGCGGAGGGGGAGAGGAAGGTGCGGGAAAATAAATGACTCCGAAGTTTACGGGAGGGGAAATGGAAATGAAGAAAATGAGCCAAGTAGTGAGTGAGTGTGTCTTAAGGGGCACTCAAAGCCTATTCCTTAAGTCCTCCCGAATCCGGCCCAGCGCCTAAATAATTCACTCGCACCCACTGGGCGAGGAAAAAGAAAACAGAAGACGAGAAGGGGCCATTGGAAGACCTGGGAGTATCCTGGTGCGGGAGTGGGGGGAACATATCGATGTTACAACGGAATCGTGAACTTGTTTCCCATCGATGTACTTATTCGTCACAGCGGCAATTTTTCCGTTCCACTGAATGCACTGATATTTATGGCTGCGTTAATTGCTTAACCACATCGGACGTCTTGTCTCGAAATTTAGGAAATAAAACACAAAATATATTGATTCAATCCGTAGTGGAACTAGTTACGTTTATGAGTACGTCGACGGCAGAGGTCATTTCGCACCCCTCCCAACCTAATATTAAGAATTTATTTCAATGATATAAAATAGATGATCATTTATGCAGTGGATACATTTTCAAGCTAAACAATATTAGAATAGTATAATAATAAGACGACTCTTAGTAAGTTCCACCAAGAGATTTTTATACCATACCCACGACCTAGGATTCCACAATTTTTGTCACCATTAGGTAATGATGATTTTGGACATCAATATGTAATGATGACAAAACCTGTCATCACCTAATAATAATAAAAATTATTGAAACGGAGGTTTCGTGGATACTGGAATAAAAATTTCTTGGCAGAACTTGATGTCTTTGGAGAAGTAAAAGATATAAAATACCCCAGTGTTTACGAATATTTATATAAATTGGCGGAAAAATTCAAATTGACTTTATTTTTAAATAAAAAATTAGTTAAAAATTGAATATGATTTGAAAAAGTATAAAGTATCCATTCCAAAACTAATATAAATATACACACAAGTTTTGCCAGGCAAAGAAAACGAACAATACACGTTTCTCGTCAATTCGATACAGTGAAAATCCACTTTTATGATCAACTCTCAGAGCTAGGGAAACCCTTGAATAGTGGATATTTTACATACGACAAAGCTCATTGAGAAAACCGATACTTATGTGTAAACCATAGAATTTAGAAGTATTAATCGATATTTTCCCCAATGTTCCCATCCCCATGGAGGATTGAAGATATGAAGAACCGTTTGACCAAGTGGGAACGCAGAACGTGTAAGACATGTCATACTTTCACACTTGAGGAAGCACCTCGAAACGAGATGCAATTACTGTCACTTAAAGGTTTTTCGCCCACGAACTAGTGGTGGACCCAGCCACAAAATGGCCGAGGCTAAACAAAGGCGAGAGAAGTAGGTCCTAAGATGCAGAGGCGTTACGACTTCGGCCATACCTACGTTACAATGATCGAAGCAAATGAGTTTTATAAACTAGGTCATATTTTGTGCTACAAATAGAATAGGCGTCAGAGTACATGTGAAATACCTGGAAGACACTCGGGTATTATTCATTTTGCTCTACAGATTAGATATTGGAAATTTTCAAACGCAACCTAGCTATATAAATACCTATACATAATATAGCACACATGATACAAATACAGATACATGTTTGAGGGCCTGTATATGCAGGGGTAACTGAGTTTTCACCTTGGCTACATTGACGTAGATATAATTTATATCTTTCATTTCATTTTCTTAGTTCTATTGGATGATATTAAACGTGAGATTAACTAACAGTTTCTAAAAAAATAGGACTTCGGTAATTTTCCAAATGAAAAAAACAATAAACGAAACCAAAACTAACCACTACATTACTGAGCAAATTATTAGCTTTCAGCTCAGCCACTGGGAATGTATCCCTAAATATCTATTATTTCGAAAGCCTCAAGACTCAAATGAAAATTAAACTTCGTATGATTTACTTATTTAGATGTTATGGGATCAATAAAACCACACTCTGTTCACAGCAATTCACTTAAATAGCCCAGCTGATAACATGCTTCATTCACTGAGTGTGTCTACTTCGCAATTGCATTTTCAATATACAATCATTTTATCATCTTTGGCTATTTTTAACTTCACCAATTACGGCAGTTTATAGCTGGGGCGATCGAAGGAGAGAAAATTCATGGCGATGAAAGGAATGGAAGATGTTGGGAAATCGAATGATTGCCATAACAGTGATAAAAGGAAAGGCGATTAAGATAACCACTTCCTTCTAAGAATGGGAGTTGGTTAATTAGAGCGGTTTGAGACAGACCATGACGCAACGGAAAACTAATTCAATGAGTGTCCCTTTATTGGGAGGCTTGGCGGAAGGAGCGAATGGAAATTTATTGGTCCTTTTAATCAAACGGAAGAAGAGGGCAATTATGGATTCATTAATCACTGCAAGAGCGCGTAAATAGTTCAATTACTTAAATTCGGAGAGATAATTAAAATATATACTTACATTTTTTATTTTCTATTAAAAAAAACTCGTGCAAGCTCTCAAATTTTTCCTTTGAAATTGATATTAAGATTTTTTGATACATAGCTACATTGTCTATAATATATACTACAATTTTTATAAGGGATTTAAACTAATGATATTGGAAAAAAAGAGGTCCCCCAAAACCCTAGGGTTTTGCGTGCGGGTTTCTATTTCCCAGGGAAAGAGAAGATGTCAGGGGTCAAAAAAGGGACGGAGATTTCCAATACTTGTGAACCCATGTAGATAGAACTCGGGATTCCATAGCGATGTTGAAACCAGGGTTTTGAAAAATTCAGCAGCACTCGCAGATATTTCCCGATGAAAACGGTCGTGGATATTATTCGTACGAAGATAAACCGATAAGTAATTGGCATTAATATTTGCAACGTAATGTAGACCACTGTTATTCAGATTGGGCGCTGAAAATTTTGCGCTAAAGTTTAATGACGAACGGTGGACGATGAGAGTACAGTCTCCATCACGAAAGAAAATGCCACACAAAGGAACCCGATTCACATCGTAATGTTTTACGGACCAGATAATAGGTACACATGCAATGTTTAACAAAATGGCTCCATTATCATTATTAACTATCCGACACACGATATAATAATAATATCATTCATCCTCACCCTATTTAGGGCTATTATTTTAACGAGTAGGATAAATGCCCCAATGTTCAATAAATCACAAAACCTAGACGCCATTAGTCTTTTACTGATGGACAACAAGGAGTTCTAAAATTGAATACAACGAGAAAGGAAAAAGCAACGGTATTTTATGTCAATAGACTAAGCTTACAGAGGTGAGGGATATTTAATAACAGCCATTAATATTACATCGATTGATTATTTTAAAGTTAATTTCAAAGTATACTTACTGTTCAAAAATATCATTATTCAATTAAGTAAATCAATAAAGTAAAAACGTCTCCGATTTTAATTACGTTTCGCCAACTATGTCATCCTCCTGCTGAATTTGGACGAGGACAAGAGATAAGAAGTTCAAATAAACCGTGAGGATATATTTGCCTACCTTTATTTTCACTTTCCCCTCCTTGCCATCTCAGCGATTACGACAAATGTTGGCGACATAAAACTCGTTCACAAAACAAAACATCTCCAAAAGATAACTGGACTGCTTTAATGACAGTCGGAAGTGATAAAAATTTTGCGTAAGAATGGCCTAACTTCAAGTAGCGTGGATAGGTAACGTAAAGCAAATTGCTCACGTCTTTGAACGAAGAAAATTCGAAAACACGTGAACGTGAACCGGTTGAAATGGTGTTCATATATTTAAGCCCTCTTCAAACGAATCAATGAAAATTTGACAAGTAGTGAACAAGATCTCCTGGCTGCAAGTCTACGTGCCATATGATCAAACTCCCAACGTATGAATAGCAACTTGGATAGGATTCATGATTAAAGAATCTTCAGAAGAGAATATGTAACGATTCAGTCACAAGAGTTCAGTGACAAGCGACTGCTGATAGTCAATTTATTATTTTTGAGGTGGTCGAACGTAAATATGCCAAAAGAAGACTCGCATTAATAGATACCTATACATATACAACGACAGCAAAAATGTGTCATTGTGATGGCATTCAGTTCTGACCAACATGTGCGCATCACAGAGGTGATTGAACAAATTGAGTTCAGATCGGCTATTCCCATGAGATTATGTATATCCAAGGAGTTTCCGAGGAAGATTCTGAAATAGAACTTAGGTGGATATTAAACCGCCCGGACCGATTCAAGTATAAAGTGATCGCAATTATGACGCCGTTTACTTTAAACATATTATACATTAACTAATATGGAACAGTAGGGGGGGAGGAGGGGAAGATTTACTTCGGAAAACTTATTCCCATAGATTTTAATTCCTAGTGATACTGAATATTTTAAATATTACTATACTATATGTAGTATCGTAATAGAAATCCTGAAAAATTATCATTGCTCTCTGTCTTCATAGACAAGCATTTGAGCACCCTTTGCTACATCATAATAATTTCTTGGCTTTCTCACTATAACAGCTGGACCTCGGAAGCCATACTTTAAGACTAGGTTTGTTGCAGGAACGTTTGCGAAAGAGCATTATTGAAGAAAAACTGCGGAAACCGAAGTGTTGCCAATAATCTTCACGCAACCCTCGGATGTTCATTAGAATAAGGGGTGAAAATATTTCTTCAGCAACCAGTGTTGAAAACAATTACAATCGTCAAGACAAGAGGCACGTGCCAGGGGGTGACTTCACAAACGAACGATCTATTTACTCGTTGATAATAGATTAGGGAGCAATGGAGAAGTTACATAGTTATAGTGAAGGAAGTAGCTGAGGGTTACAAGGGAGAAGTCGGAAGAAAACTACTTCGAGGGGAAGGGGACAGGATCTGTTGCTGCCCGGAAGACGCGAAATGATGCGTTGATTTGCGAGTCTGCACGCTTGTGGCAAATGTTCACCCCCGACCCTCGCGTTCGTGGAACCAGATCCGAACCCCCTTAGGGATAGGAATCGGAAGGACGAGGGATGCTCCATTAGCAGCATTAAAAACATCAGCGCCCGACCGATACCATTCGGCTCGCGGAGATTACGAAGTCCGGACGCAAAAAAGAAAACACTCGCGACGAGACGAAAACGGAGGAAACTAAAATGTTGTGGCGATAGAGAGAGAGAGGGAGAGAAGCCGAGAGGCCGTTCGTTACTACTCCGGGTTATCACAACATGTGACACACGTGGTTCTAAAAACCGAAAAGCGTACTCTTCTCGCCCGCAATAAGAAAAAAAAATCGAAAAAATATGCGTCTGTTACAAAAAAAAAGAAAGAGAGAGTTGGTTCGAGAGTGCCGCGGTTAACGACGGAAGCATTCCCACCACGGATCCTTTCCTCCCTCCCGATTGTTATTTTTGTTGGGTTGGACGAAAAAATCGAGAAGAGGAGACGGGAATGGGCGGAAGTGGAGAAAAAGTGATAATATTCACGCTCCAGGATCAACTCACCGAAAGTGATCACAATGTAAATTTCATCTGTTGCGTGTTGAATTTATGAGGTAAAACATTTATTTTCTAGAGTTTCACATCAAAATCATCAATCATTCAGTCATCAGCCATTAGTAACTTTCCATAAAATTTGCATTTACGAGAAGGGAAAAAAATCCTCACGCATTACAGACCGAAACTAAGCTATAGCACCGCTTGATCCCCTACCACCGTCCCTTTCTGAAATCCCATTCCCCCATTTTCCGGCTGCTATGGATTGCGATATTAATTAATATTTATGGATATGCTATGGATTGGATATGCTATGGATTGGATATGCTATATGGATATGGATATGCTATGGATTAAGATATTAATTAATATTTAAGCATGTAAATAATGCTAACAAAACCCTAGTCTCATACCTACCGAGGCCAAAAGTAAGTAAACAACTTATTCTTCATAAATTACTTCATGATAGTGTGTACTGGTTTAAAAATTTAGAGCTGACATCAAATAAATAAACACACGAGACCAGAATTTTTCAGTTTCACAAATGGATAATTTAAAGTTACTTAGAAAAAATCAGACCATCATTCAATAACTAGCAGCAATATACTACCGCAGATGTTTTGTCCAATGATTCTGCGGAATCATTG
>LYUA01001074.1:84092-94465 GCA_002093875.1 Calopteryx splendens | reverse complement strand
TGGGGGGGGGGGCGGTGGCGAAAATCCGAGAGAGAAACGTGTTGGCACTTGTTGCTGCACCAGAAATATCGGATCAATCTCCGCGGGACCACGAGAAATCCACGGGTCGTTCCAAGAATTCAAATTACGACCGTTGAGGGAGCATGTGGCAACCAAGGGAACGAACGGCGACAACTGGGGAGAGAGAGAGAGCAACAAGAATGGAAATGGGGAGGAGTGGAGATGGGAGGAGTGCTTATGTATGGGTGGTCCGTTTTAAATCATCTCCACTCTCCATGGCGCGCCGGGTGATAGCCTCGGGTCGGGTGCCACCGGGTGAGACGCCTGTCGTGGGACGAGGGAGCAAAGGAAGTGGCGGAGGGGGCGCGGCGGGCCCCGAAGCGTGGCTGGTGGAGGCGAGAATTATGGGTCGCGAGGGGATGATGCCCTGGGTGGAGGGGGGAAGTGGGGGGACACGCACATAATGAGGAGGAGGAGGAGAAGGAAGTGACGCTGAGAGGACTGACTAGATAAAAAACGCCAGAAGAAAAAGGGTCATCACGGATTGGATTGCACTTCTCACCACATACTTCTTAACCCCCACATCGGAGGGAATTTCGTCACGTGGCACCGATGCAACCCAGTTTTTCGCGACGACTCGTTTAGGATAGCACGAAAGCATACAACCACGTGCACACCCATTCGACTGGGATATTTACAAAGATATCGGAATGTCCAGAAATTCCACCGCGATGCAATCTAATAATCCGCGACTGCAAAACACATCGTTATCCGACAAAATTTAGACTCACACCCTGGCACTGGAGTGGGAATTTTTATTATTCATGACCGCTATAAAGATGATTCTCCAGGTAACCAGGAAAATGTTGTGAATTTTTTTTCAGTCGTTTATGATAGTGTCATTCCTTGAGAAATCGTATTAACGGTATTGAAAAAAAATATAGAAGAAAATAGGAAGAAGAAATTAGGTTTACTTATTTGAATTTTCTTTTTTTAATACAATAATCTAATTCTGTTAAAACGCTTTTAAAAGTCTTTATTATATTACATTTTACACAAAACCTGCGGTTAGATTCGCAAAATAGGGTGTTAGAATAAAAAATATATATATTTTTTTTAGTAATTCCCATCTACACATTTGAAACCATATCTGAAAGCCATGGAGCCAAGTCCGCATCTGGACGAAAGAACGTCTGGATAATATCGAATTGAGTGCGAGATACTGTGACGCCAAGATCAGAAGAGCGTCTCGCGAGGTTGTGAAGTGACGCGATCGATCAAAAATTGGGAAAATTAACGGCATTAGTCAGAACGTCAATGCAAGCGGGAGACGGCTACTACTTATTCATAATTATGAACCTTTGAGCTTATGATTTTTTTCCTTTCTTCAGGGCAATTGGCTTTCCCTGGCAGACCGAAGATAATGTCATAACGCCCGCCCCGGCCTCTACCCATAACTCCAGCCAAGAAGATAATTAACATCGTAAATCGAAATATTGCATTATGTTTAAGACACTAACCATGTAATTTTTTTCGCGATTTTACGACTCCATAATCGGGTATCCCTCAAAATATCGAGAATATGAGAATAAAGAGTGGGTAAATAAATGAGATCGACTGTATCACTAACTCTTACATATAGATATCATCCACAAAGAGATAAGGGGGTACAAAAAATTGGTGTGTTGTCAAAATATTTCGCGACCTAGTGTGAATGCTGAGACCTTCAATAACTGTGACATGTTTGGTCGACAACTAAGAAAAGTCGTTGTGTCAAAGCTTTAACGATATAACTTTTATTTCTTATAGACTTATCTCAGTCCAAGTAAAACAAGTAAGAACTTGTTCATTATTTGCCCATTCTTTAAAGCTCACTAACCTTCAATTGGAAGCCTGGAATCGGGAGAGATTGATTGATCTACCGGGAAAAAATAGAAACTGCTATTACTGATGTAAGCAAATTTTATCACTGGTGTATACCTTAGCCTTTAGCTACCGAATTTAGGCTCGCCATAATGAGAGTGTTTTACAAAGGCGTCATGAATATCAATTTTTCACCGTCAAACAGATTCTTTTCCGAAACCCACTACGATATACTATTATAGGCCTTTTTTCAGATCGATAAATGGTCAGTCCAGCCATCATGAATATTAATACTTTCAATTTTGATAACCTGCACAAGACCATTATATTTCTTTTAATATGCCGAAAGCCACGATCGATTGGATGGGGGATAATATTATTTCGGAAATCCGAGGGCTGTTAACTACATTGAAATCACCGGAAGAAATAACTTAGATATTAACTTTACGTTTTAAGAGTTTTACTATAGTTATATTTTGATAAGCCAAGCACAATCTACGTTGAAAGAATTTATTTGTTTCCGTAGCGTTAGGATGCATTTTGCTAAAAACTTAATATCTTATTTTAATTGATTACAGGGGGTTGAAGACGAATAGACGATTAAACATGACTTAAGAATTTGCCACGTCGAGCGCAGTCATACCTAGTGTAGACAAGTGAATGACAAATATCACAGTTCAATCTACCACATAAAGTACGATTCAGCTGAGAGAGTAATGCACGATAAAAATGCTTTTTCTCTTATAGAAAAGAAAAAGAAGGCCCCAAAGTAAAGGAGACAGAAAGTATTTAGTTAAGATTTAGGTAGCTAAATTTAACACATTTTAAGAGCCAGTTTAGAATTCACTGCCAAGCTTTTCATAAATGGAGAGTGCCGTCTTTCATAACTGGTTTTATTAAAAATAGGAAAATATTTTAGAAAGCAGTAATATTCAAACTATTTTAACATAGTTTCCATTCATTCCCAATTCAATAATTTGGAGAAGAATTGGAACGGGGAAAAACTGTGTTAAGAAGACGCAAACAAAAAGCAATATTAAATAATAGCGCGTCTTCGCGGGCGCGGGAAACACACATGATCTTCAAAAGTGCGTAGGCAATATTATAAAATAGAGAAGTGTGAACGCTTCTACCCCATCACTACGATTTTACTGGCGGGTGATCCATGAGGAAACGCACTAATAAAAGATCCACCATACACTTATGAGCAAGGAAAGGAAGTGACCTCCCCTACTCTGACGTTTGAATTCAACACCGTTGGGCATAATATTAGATGACCCCTATCCCTACCTATCAAAAGAACCTTCGGGTATATTTGAGTGGAGTTGTACACGATCGCGTCTTGGACGATCATGAGAACAGCTTCCCTTTCGAATAAAAGTGAATGAAGAGCATTTCAATATGAAAATAAAGAAACGGGCACTTTTTCCGGAACATTTACAAAGTATATCACCTAAAAAAATGTTAAACTGGTGAAACTGAAGCATTTGGTTCATTCATTACAATTAGAAGATAAATTGACAGCAGCCCTCCTATTCCTCCCTAATCAATGTTCATTCTCCTACGCCCTGATATATCTCATTCCCGATTTTTTATCCCATTACATCCTGCGGCATTCCCTACTTTTTGCTGCTAACAAATCCAGTTGTTTTATTTGGTTTCGAGGCAAATTATTACTTGGACGGCGACAGCTTTTCTAGTTTTCCGCGGGTTACCAGCATACTTCCCGGATTTACCCCTTGCCTATTACCCTTAATAAGACCGAGCCGTATTTTGTGAGGGCCCTTAAGCTGCGAAGAAACCTGATCATCACGAACTTATCAACCTGAGTGAGAATGGATAAGGGCATCACTAGCGGCGCCATGCGTCCATTGAGAGGGAACCCGCCAGCTTCGCGAATGTCCTTCGTGCCCCAGCCCTGAACGCTCGCTGCCCGAAGTTACGGTCGGACCGGAAATGACGAGAATAAGCCAAGAGATGATCCCCCGCGCAGACAACGAATCTATTGGGGGCCAATATTTTACACGAAAAGGGGGGGAGGGGGCCCTCACCCCACGGGCGGCGATAAGGAGAGGGCAGACCCGGCCCATTAATGGACCGAGAACGAGCTCATTTTTACGATTTGATAAAGGTGACGGAGGGACATAACTCACGAAATAAGACTTGTTCTTTTTTCTTTGTCCCGTGCGCACTGTGGGTGAGCTGGATCTTTTTTGGGACTTGGCCAGTGATAAAAGAAGAGACTCGTAAACGCACGCAATACCTGGGGAGTGGACTTCGACCTGATAAAAGCGGTTGAATTCTAATTTATAGCCCAATGGAACCTCCTACGATTCCCGCGCATTCCCACCTAATGGTGCTCCGCAAAGGACTACTGCGCTGCGAAATGTTGCGCGAGGACTTGGGCGTATTTTATCGATAAGTACTAAACATCTTACCGGGAAATTGACGATTTCTCTTCCGCACACTATAAAGTCGCTGCTGTGATATCGGTCAGAGCCATAAATACTCATGCAACGTGAATAATTCATTTGATCAACAAAGCAAGCATGAATTATTTTACCGTGAAATTCATTGGTGGGTAAGGTTGATTGGGCAGATAAAAATCCAAAAATCTGTGTTTTATGAATGTCCTCAGTAAAGATTGGTTTGAAGTGGACTTGCGAGGGAGAGAAGAATTGGTAGACGCTTGAACTGTGTAATATTTTTCTGTCCGAAATAATTGTTTTATTATGGTTGGAAATTAAATTTTTTTGCTGTATCTATCCTTGAACGATAATTAATACTTAATATCGAAAAAATATCTCACAAACAATGAGACTGATTTCATGTTTTGGAACATATTAAACTGTTTACCAGAGGATGCGAAAAAGAGCCACAGCGATGTTCTCTGAAGTTAATCGTCGAAGCTATAAGGGAGAAATGGAAGAAAATATTCCCAATAAGATATGCGGGCAGAGTTAAATTCCATTCCAACGTAAGAACACCCGCAATGAAATCCATTACGAGCATGGCCTCATGCAAAAATTTCTCTCCTCCTCAAATCGGAGATAATTAATGCACTAAATGTTCGGCGTCGTAAAATTGCACGAATATTTCCGAGAGAGATATATTTGTATTTTACTGCCGTTTTGATTGCCCCGTAAGTGAATTTCGAATCGTAACCCCTCCCCCCCCCTTCCCCCGATCTTTTATATCGACTAATGGAGTCGTACCTTCGCTTAAGTCCCTCCACTTCCGGTGGAAAATATACAGCTGCCTATTTTCGGACACCACGAACGTAACGACTTCTCGTAAGAATGCCGCTCGCGCTATTGCAAAATATGCTATCAAATCAAACGGAGATATCCGATATCAGTTGGATGAAACCGCACGGTGAGTCCGATCACACTCTTCGGGTGCGTACAAACATTTTGAAAACTTTAGCCTTGCGTGCTCGTTCGAATTCGAATTCTACATATTAACCGCTGGCACACAATGCGTAAATAATAAATACAAGGTGAAGTCTATGAAAAAATAATCATTACATTTTTGCAGCAAGTAATTTCAAATAAATACGATGCGGCTATCTCCTACGCGTGATTTGGGTAACTTTTTGGAGATATTAAAATCTAAGTAAAGTTTTCGTTATGAAATTGATAAACTATGAACGCTTCAGAACCGCGAAAAGTAAAACGCTACACAGAATAAACTTAATCTATTCACGACTATTTTTATTTTCATACGGTTCACGCGTTATGTTTTCTTTAATCGGTTATCCTTGGTTTCTGAGAGAATTTATAAAATCTCCAAAAGGTCCAATTAATTTTCTTTCGGAAAAAATTACGGTAATTCTTCTTCATCAAAGTAAGTTGGAACCTACCAGATTTTGAGTTTATCCATCTGTGAGCAAAAGGCGTTGCATTCAAATGCCACATTTTTCAGAAGAGTGAAAGCAAGATTTTGGCGTCAAACCATGGTTCAGGTCGAGGCAAGTGGATAAAATCTTAACTTTCTGAGATAACTATGATTTCAACTCGACTTCTAATCACGATTTTATTCTGAAGAAAAATTTTGTTGAACGAAAACTTGAATTAGAAATTAAAATAAAATCAGTGAAGTCCAGAGAAACCTTTTATTTCCGGACCTGGGTTTCAACTTATATGATAAACATTTGTAAGAGAAAACAATTTTCAACAAGTTGAAACCTCGTTCATCACATTTTCCTACACCACAAAGCAGCCGTTTAATGGTCTTTTTCAAGTGGAGCAAAGCAAATTCATGCATAAGGAATTATTACCACGAACTAAATATCCGGTGCCCTTAACGTATTTCCCTTTCTAATAGACATTGCTTCTGTTCAAATTCAGAAAAAATATATCAAGCTTACATAATAATGTTCTTTGTAAGATTCTCTTTTAAAATAATTAAATAATTTTGCATGGCAGTGGTTTTTTTTAAGGAACTTCAATTCGGTACTAGTGTTTCCTTGGCGGCCGCACTTCAAAGCCCACAAATTTGACCCTCACCGAAGGACTTACTTACGCCGATTATATAAGTTAAGTTCAGAATTAATATTATAGTAAATTCGTCTGCGGAGATAGCTAGCTGACAGAAAATATTTAATTTATGGGGAGGAATATTACCGAGAATATGACGGTTGGGATCAAAGAAGCTACAGTCTAGATTTTTCTGGCTGTATGGAGACTTGTATAACTATGCATCGACGATCTCTTTTTTGGTGCTTTTCAAATCTTCAAAGAGCTTTTAATAATTTCTAATATTACTCCAAGCAAAAAGGGCAAGATAGACTTTAAAAAGATAAATATGGGCGCAGGAAACATTTTTTTTACCAACTAACGGGTTTTTTTTACTGACGAAGTAACTTGGAATCCAAAAAATATGTCCTGATCTCAGCCAAAGAGTCACCCGCACTGAAAGAAAATAGTAAAAGGTCGCGGGTATCATAAAATATCCATCGAATTGCTGTTTCTTATTCAATGATAGTACAAACTTGATGGGCACGCGAGGAAATCCATCTGCTCGCAGTAGTAGCGTTTGATCTCGAAATATCTTTCATTTTATCCGTCCGCATCGTACTTTTGACATCTGCACTGAAAAGTAATCGGTTATTCGGAAGGAGTATTTTGACTCCTTTGGGCACCATTAAAAAAAAATTCCCGAAACCTCAGGCGCGGCTGTCATCTTCTTTCAAGGATTTCCGCGCCGCTCGAGCCATTGATCTCCCTCCGCCCAGTTAACTCCCTTGTCGCCCATCTCAATCCTTTTACCAGAGCGGTTCTATTTCCAAAGCTGCACTTGAAACGTAAACGGAGGGACGACGTTTTAGGCACTCCGTCCAGGTCACGTGGTTTTCCTCAACTCCTTCCGATCTCACACGACAAATCCTGGCTCCGAACCACGAAGTTTATATCGCCAGAAAAAGTAACGTCGTCCATTATAGCGCTCCGTCGGTAGGAACCTCGACTACATTTCGCCTGCTTTCATTCTCCCGACCGAATTAATTGACTGAAGCGTGCATACAAATCTAACGGGTGAGGCAGATTGCGTACTGACCGTACAATCCTAGGGTTTGACTCTGGAGAGCGAATAAAATATTAGTTGTACCTAACAGGATCGCCAGTAGAATGTTGTAATGAGAGGACTTCCAGAATGATACACCGGCCTTACTCCGTTTTATTAATGTATCCAGCTCCAAATTATAAACTCACATGCAGTACTAATTATACTCTGAATGGTATTAATTAACTCACTGTTTGCGAATTAGGGAAATAAATTCCAAAGAAGGTGGAGAAGCAACAATCTGATATGAAAATCAAGGTAATTTAATCATTAAAAAATTCAGTTACATTTAAAAAGGATATTTATCTTAATTATATTTGTTTTATGTATTAACTACTTCTGGAAAGCTCTTGGTTCTAAAATATTCTAGTATTACTCTACACAACATTTGAAACTAGTGTCGTGTTCAGAGAAAAGAATAACTTGACTGTTTTAGCCTCATACCTGTTAGGATCCTAGCAAATTAAGCTAGTACCTAGCCATATAGGTAAAAAAAATATATGTGATCACAAAACATAACAACAGTAGGTAATGGAAGGGTTAGATAATGATAAATAAGTATGATATTAGTTACCATACTTATATTCTAACTCTTTAATAGTATAATGATAAATAAGTATAATATTAAATATCATACTTATTTGATATTATCTAACCCTTTAATCCAAAACATTTAATAATAAGTTATGGCCCCACCAACTACCATCTCTTAGGATCTTTGCACTCCTGTAAATTTATGCCCAAACCAAACTATTGGCTCATCTTTAAGTTTTCATGTTTTACAAAAAACAACCAATTTTCCAAATAAATTCCCTTGTACCAACTTCATCTAGAGAATTCCACACGAGTGACCAACTATAGTCCAAAAAACTCATTTAAAATGTTTGTGATCAATCTAATAGTGACTAATTTAAAATGATTTATGTGCTACATAATAATATCATCATACCATCGCTTACAGTGACTTCTCAAAAGACCCCATACATACTTATGATTAATGAAAGTGTGAGTTCTAATAAAATCTGCTGCAGGTGCTGACCATTTCATTTCAGGATGAAACTGGTGGACAAAAATTAAAGAACTGCAGACTTTTTAAAAGACTGACAATTATCTGCAAATGACAATGATGTTGGATTGTACAAATTTCTTCCATTTCAGACTGTTCACTCTACCGCAAAATCTCAACATTTTTCACAAATTCAGTAGATAGAAACAAAAAATTATTTTTATTAAAAACATTCTTCTTTTGTGGTCATCCATTATGTAGTAAAACGTAAGTGAAAATACATACACCGTTATAGTTAATATATCATTAGATTCAGCTAAGCTAATGCTTCTGCAAGATAAACTGTGAGTAATTGGATGGAAGTAACTTGTGGCATAACAACTATAGACCTGCCCATACTGAGAAGGGGAGCATGCCTCAATGTTTAGCACCCTATACCTTGTAAACTAGGCAACAGATACAACAGATAACTAGAAACTACAGGTACATGTTTTTTTTCAAACTCCATTATGAATAGCAATAAAATGTGGTGAATCAGTCCATTCTGCAGCATCATGGAATGTCTTGGGAAAATTCTCCTTTCAAGAGATGGTTTTTTAATCCTTTCACATTCTGATTACTCCTATAAAGTCATTCCCTCCTCCAAAATATTGGCAATGGTACTCACCAGTGCAACCTCCACCCGGTGACTGATAGTAGTTGGTGAGACATGATTCGCAGCGTCTTCCAGTTGCTCCTGCTTTACACGGACACTGTCCTGTTCGTGCATCGCACTGAGTGTGACCACCAAAGGCTGTCATCGTCCCCTGAGGATCACAGTCACAAGGTGGGCAGCCTAAATTCACTCCACCTCTTCCTTCCTGCGGAAACCATAAGGTGAAAAAATGACCACCAAGATTTAAAACTTAAGACTCCTGCAGAAAGTGTTATTTTCTTTTAAAAAAATTGAAAGAGTAGCAATATATTTAGACGCTCACTACATATGAAGGAATTCAATCATGTTACAAGGGAAAAAGTTGGTTGGTTACAGATCTTACAACCAACATCCATTTTTAACCAGAGAGCTATGAAGTATTATGGTTAGTTTACTAAAAATTGCAAGAATAATTTATTTGTGGTGTAACTTGGCAGTGCTCACAATACAAATTATAATTTTTTTAATTGTGTACATTATAAATTGTAAAATTCCTTGTTTAAAAACTAATCTCTTTGAAGTACTTCATTTCAAGCATAAATTTGTAGAGTTCCATTTTTTTTAAACTAGAAATAGTTAAGCTTTTATAAATTATTGTGATTATTTTATAACTATCGTACCTTGTCCACAGGAGAAAATATTAACCACTGAAAATTATGGTGTATAGAACTAATGAATATAACATAATAATTATACATAAAAAATCCACCTACCTTACACCTGTCACAAGCTCTTCCAGTAAATCCCTCAAGACACCGACACTGACCAGTTCTGGCTTCACACGTTAAAACACCCCCAGTGCCAGCACTATCACAGGAGCATGCTGAAAAATCACAAAAATAATTTAATTCCCAAAACTCTCTAACATTTTGTAAGAAAAAAAGACAAGACTCAGTACATATAAAGGTAAAAATCAACAAAAAGAGAGAATATCCATGATATTTAATGATTAGCTTCAATATCCACATGTCTTGAAAAATTATCTCAGGTGAAGACCAAAACTAAACAAATTTAATTTTTAATATCCAGGATTAAACTTTTTAACACGTTCCCTGCCGTTTCGGTCACAATGACCAAAACATGAGTCATTCTTTTAGCCACTCGTAGCACGTCGTCGGTCATGATTACGGCGCTGCGGCTCATATGGCGTGGCCGACACGGCGTAGGCAGTCGAATGCACATAAAAACTTTTGTATATTTTTTATTTATTTTTTCAACTACTTTACTTTTACTTTTTACTTACTTTTA
>LYUA01001074.1:69410-83909 GCA_002093875.1 Calopteryx splendens | reverse complement strand
ACACTTTGGCCCAATGGGTAATTTGGTGAAATCACGGTGGCAGGGAACGTGTTAATATACATTAGTCAGGTCTCTTTTTATTAATGTGACTATGTTTTGACTTGTAGGTGTATTCTTGTAGGTGCCTCTTATTATTATTTCTAGCTGAAATACATAAACTCTACAATCTCCTCTTTAATACTCACTAATAAATTTAAAAACAAGTAAGTGAAATACCACAATATGCACATTGTCTATTTTTAGTTGGATTTAATTTGGTTTAATTTTCGTTGCCTTAAGGTTGCCTACCAAAAAGTTTGCATGGCTTACACAGAATATAATCAAATCTTGTTTAGTACACTCATGATAATGTCAAAATAAGATGATTCACTACAGGTTTTCTTTAGTTAAGTTATAGCCAAGGTCAAGGCCTACTAAACACCATATCCTATGGCCTTTGGCCCTACTCTAATCATACACTCACGCCTGCAGTCAGCCTGTCCTGGATCCCCATAGTGATTGAGTTTGCACCTCTCACAGTTCCAGCCCTCGGTGTTGCCTCTACATTCCAAGCACCGTCCAGTCATGGGGTCACAACGAATGGGCATCTGGCGACCTCCGATGCTCATGATTCCACCGGGAAGAGTTCCATGGCCACAGTGACATGGTCGACACAGCGATCCAATTTCCATTGGGTTGCCAAAATGGCCAGATGCGCACCTGAAGCAGAATCAATTAGTTCAATTTTTGGAAATGGAGATTGGGGCACGTTTCATCACTTGTGCGTGGGCTTTGGTAAGCATCTTAATTGCAAATGACACATACATTGACAAATACTGGTGCTAAGTTTCTACCCGGGATTATCCACCCCTAGGTCCAGCATGACAAGGGTAAGTTCACTCCACACAAAAGAAGGAGAGAAATGATAAATATGTGGCATCCCGAAAAAAATATTACTTTAAATCCATTATGTATAGATATGTTTTAAAACAAAGGAAAAAGAAGCAGAAACAAAATGATAAGCCCCTTTGTTCTGGACTTCATCATAGTATTTCCTCAGTCCTTAGAGATCTGGAGGCACAAGTAAATTAAAAAATATTACTGGGATACAGAATAAAGTTTTACATAAAAAAACTTTATGAGGGAAACTTGAGTATTTGAGATAATCATGATATCTACCAAACCGCTTTTCATGTTGATCAAATTGGGGTCAGTTGAGAAGGAATATTTTTATTAAAAACATCAGTAATCAATTGCGATGAGCATTAATAAATAGATATTCATCTGTTGAATTGCTAAACATAGAAGTACATCTATCCTTTACAAAGAAGGCTACTTCATTTAAATGGCCATACCAAGTCTGTGAAAAGTGACTCTCTGCTTTCCCAAGACGGAGTATTCAGAGTACATTCATAAAGAGGAAGTGCTCATTTAGATGGGATACCATTTGATAAAGAACAATAGGGAATCAGAACAAATCTGAAATCACATTAAAAGAATTAGGAACATTTTTAACATGGAATGACTAATAAAACTCATAGATTATTTAAGATCCATGTCTTTCTGGATTTCCTCTGTGTCGGTCCATATTGCTGGGACAACAGTTTTGTCAGAGTCTTCAGGTCAAACAAGGAGTTCAAAGATTTTTTATTTGTATTAGCTATGAAAAATAAAGAAAGAATTTGCAAGAACATAAGGATTTGACACAAAATTTACAAACTGGTCTCTCATAATTTTATGAGTCTGAGTAGGGTTCTTCAAAATTATCAGATTCTTTAAATGGTGCTATCACCCAGACCAAAGTAAAACAAATGAAAGGAGACTTTCATGAAAATTCACTTGGATCTATATCTACCAATAACTGGCATGGTATTGTTAGTTCACACAGTACACAGCTGTGGAATTTCCAACAATATTATATTTCACAAACAATTACTCATACAATGAAAATAATAAACTCTCTCAACTGTGGCTTATCAAGTGTGACTTGCTTATTTGGATCACAAACGCAGCTCGACAGTAAGTGGGTGAACATTTTGTTCGTATAAATTCCCTCAAATTTTTGTTCTGACAGAACAAAGCTTAATGGTGTAACTGGAAAATAACTGGCTGAGAATGGAAATCCAGGAACAAATCTCAAATTCCAAGTTAAATGACTGCCTATAGAGTGTTTCCACCCATTTGTGCAATGATTTGGAACCATGGACACAATTGCGTGCAATGTACAATTACTTGATTTTCTGACTCAGTCCTCACTTACTACAGTGGCCTATTTAAAATGTTAGGAATCTCTCGCATAACTTCATCATCTGTTTGTAGCTTACTGTTCACAGTGTGGTCCAGCATGCGTTGGTGGGCAGCGGTTGCAGACGTATCCTCCAGGGGCACTCTCTCTCCTTTCACATGTGGGGCTGAAATTGTTTGGAGAGACATCCAGGGGACATCGGCAGGGCATGCAGTCATCAGGTGTCCCTACTCGGGCATCACCAAAGAATCCTTGAGCACAGTTTTCACAGCGTTCACCATAGGTATTGTGGTCACAGCGCTGCACAATAGAAATATTTATAATGAAAATGAAATAAAAAGTTCAGAGCGATGATCACAGTATTCAGTTAATATAATTAAGTTACACAAACCCAAAGTAGGTGAGCTTAGTATTATATATACTCATAACTGTTAACAATACTGCTGACTTCAAGCTTAGTATACCTACACTACTTTAGGGGTCCAGAAGATTTGAAATGACACTTTAGTAATTTTTAATGTTGTAATATACATGTGATGATTTAAATTTAAATGTACTTACATGGAAAGGATATTAGGTACCTAGATTGGATGGGTTGGCCAATTTTTATCTATTAGTTTTATGAGGAATTTTTTAACTTTAAATTATATTTCTTTATAGGCTAAATAATATTTGGAAGGTTAGAACGAAAATATGAAAAGAATAATTTGCATTGAGAGAAATCCAAATAGCTATGTACATATACATCTCCAGTAAAAGACATCCCTTGATGATACATGAAATAATTTGCCTCTCCGTTTATAGGCCACTAATTCAACAAACAACCCAGGAATGGTGGAATTGTTTCACAACAGATTTTATAAGGAACATATATTACATTTTAAATAGAATGTTTCGTAACTTATAAAGGTGAATTATATAACTGCACCTCCTCATATATGGCCTAAATAAAGAAAGACTATAATAAGGCATAATGACATGAATGAATCCAGGAAAAGGGAACACAAAATCAAAAGAAAAAAACTAAAACAAAGTAAGGAGGTAACTATATTGGCAAATATGTAATATTTTTTTTTAAACATACCAATAACCATTTTCTGTAAAAAAGGTAGATAATCCTATTATGACAGCATTAGTAATACTTTCCTAGCCCTAATACTTACAGAGATATAGCATTATAAGTTCTGTGACTAATAAGTATGAGGTGAACTATTCCTATTGGCTGTGTTTTTTCTTATTGGAATGACATAAAATTAAATTTTCAACACTAATAGTACAGATGTTTGAGTAATTTATTGTACTTCCTCATAACTTTTTTTGTAAGATATTTGCCAACAAAACCATGGGGCTTGTAACAGCACATTAATTAAATTAACTTGGAAAGATTTAGCAAATCATTTTATTCTACGGATGGTCAAATATATGTAATATTGAAATTTGTAATAATTAAATTTGTCTCTCCCTTTTCTATGAACCCGAGAGGACAAAAAATAAAGCTTAATGGCAACTAATATGTATCACTCACAAAACACAATATGCAAACCTCTGGAAATATTTGGCATTTGTTGCGGATTATTCTTTAGTTTAATTAAAAAAAACTTTAGGCCTCTAATCAAACTATGCACAATTTTGTTGATATTTGTGATTTTACTTCCTCTAAATTGATAAGCCCTGATCTTGACACACAAAGATGGTGTGTATTTTGAAATATTTCTTTCTTAAGGATATATTTAAGATGGAAAGATTAATTGTGTTCTGGATTGGTAGTTTGTATGTTTGAGTGATATTAATGTGGTCCTTGCATGGAGTGTATTTTTTTAGGGTGGCACTCATTGCACCACAACTATTAATTTGTTTGAGTAACTAGATATTAACCAACTTCCAAGTCTAGGAAAATACTGGTTTAACATTAGTGCTCTAAATTTAGATATTTCCTTCGAATTTTTTAATAGATACCACAGTAGCATTTTTTCATGCATTAAATGTTGACCATTCTGTTTCAGTAGTATCACACTAAAATTGATTGAAAAGAAGTTTTTAGCCAAACCATTTTGAAATTCTTACCCTTCTGATATTACAGTCAATTTTATTTTAAAACTACATTTATCACTTGGCAAGTAGATGGAAAGTGAACATTCTATTAAGCAGTAGGTACCATGCATCGTCCTGTGACAGGATCGCAGGTTGGTGAATGACCATGGCAGTCACAGCGTCTGCATTCTACACTGTATCTTCCAGGAACCCTTGCATAACCATAGGAACAGTGCTGACAAGAAGCACCTTCATAGCCTGGAGGGCATATGCAAACTTCAATCCTTCTTGCGGGTGGTCCAGTTTCCACCACTGCAGACCCAATCTGGATTGATGGCTCCCAAAGTCTTAAGAAAAAGAGATATTAAATTAAAGGGTATTCAAACTCGTTAAAAAACTTAAGGAAGTACAAGGTTTGGTAATGTATTGATTTATAAATATCAGCATAAATTAAAGTACTATTCCTATTATTAAAATGAAAAAAAAAAAATTTATTGTTAAACATTTCATTTCATTCTTTAACTATCAAATATTTTATCAAAATCATTTTATAACAACATATTAATTTATTTAACGTCCCTGTCCATTAAAAAAATACAAGTTTACTTTAATAATAATTTAACGGACTTGAACTGAACATGAAGACATGGTTTATTAGGCATTAATATTTATTTTGTTTTTCCCTCAACTCACATGGCTCCACTTTCAGTATCCCCATTTATTAAGACTGATAAAAAAATTCATGCATATGAATGGATAGTATTGATGATTTTAATTGATTAAAAAAGGTATATAAATAAATTTGAAGACCCTCACCTTCCTTCAATCTGGTCCGTGTGAAACTTGGCACGAACAAGCATTTTCCTCACGTTGCCCAACACTTTCATGAATTGCTCTCTTGTCACAGGCTCATTTGTCCTATAATCACTCCTACGAGCTGCTCTTGCAATGTCGTTTGCACCAGGGGCCACATGATACCAATCTTGTCCCATACTCCCAGCACCATCCTCAGCCAGAGGGATCACCAATGTGGCATTGCTAACACCAGAATAGGCAGCTTCTCCATAGCCAATGGTATATCCTCCACCCTATGATATGATGTTTGAAAATATTACACAATGCAATTTAGACAAAAACCAAAAACAATGATACATTCAATACTTTTCATATCTAATGCTTTTGTGTATCACCAGCAAAATTCAAATATGACTGTGCTTACGTTTTAGGTTGTAGTTAGACTAAGATTTTAAAAGGTAAATGTAGTCAGAATTTTAATTGAATTATAACTCTAATTTAGCAATGTATATGTGTGTGCCCATATGTATATGCCAGACTTATGTTTAGATACCAATTTAAAGTTGTAATGGATTTCCCAAGACTGCGAAGTGCATCCCTTTATTGTTACATCTGACCTATTTGGGGTGATTTTATATATTAAACATTTTCCTGCACTTTTATTATTTATTATTATGACAACTGTATAATTCTGTCTTTTCCCCTTACATTCTGAATTATCTTAAAAATAAATAATACACACAAGACAATCAAAGTCATAAAGTCTCCAGTATGATAACCTTATCCCATCTTGGGCATAGATGTTGTGTATTTGTCTTGAGATCAGATAATCATGTCATGTATTGTAATGTAACCACAGCATTGGGGCAGGTAAAACTAAAAACTGATTATCAAGAACAAAAAAAATGAAAAAAGAATTAAATTGATTATGTCTCAACTGGAAACACCTTAATTTTTCTTTCACAACAAATTTGACATTTATGTGAATTTTCTTAGGAATTAATTCCTCCCAATACATGTTAGTACCTAAACTATTTCATGTGGTATGGTTAACTTCTAAATGCATGGTTTATCTTGGGAGTAGGCCACTCATAATATCACCAAAAGAATAAAATAGTCTTGAGCTACAAAAATTCAGTTAATGAACCAAACTCAGGATAATTTATGAGGTGAGCAAATTCTATCAGAGAATGTACATAGTACATTTTTCAGCCATATATGTCTATTAATGCAATTGTCAAGAGTAAAAAAAAATGATTCTTTCAAATGAACTTCAAGTTGATAATTATTTTAAGGGCCTATGGGTTCACAGTACCTTTATACATATTTAGATTTGAATATTTTGAAATTTATTACAGTAAAATAAATAGAAATCATGAAATCCTTTAGATTGTTTAATAAAAGTTACCGCATATTTTTAAACTATAGCAGAGCATTGATTTTTCAAACATCAGTTATCTGAAATGTAAATCGTTTGAAAACCATCATTCAATAAACAACCCAGAAGAGATGTATTGGCATTACTCTATGTGAATATTTATGTCATCTTTGGTGGCTCGAGATCGGCGAAGACCGCTCATTGCACTATATTCTATGTTTAGTTCTGTGGCTAACTGGGATGAGTAACATGTTCACCATTGTGCACTTTTCTCTGAATTCTAGGATGCACAGTTTGTATATGTATTTCTATGGCTTTTATCTATGTATTTGATAATTCAAAGAATCTGATTTTCCAAACCACCCTTCGTCCTCCTAAGTTGGGATGATAGACTCTACTGTATACATAAATTAAGAGACACTGAACCACTGGTATTCTAATTAATCATGTCAGAGTGGTATTCACTACACTTACCTCTAATATGACATCTGGGCCATTGGTTGGCCTACCACCAGTATCTCCTCTACCAGTGACCCATGAAACACCCACCGTCAGGTTTTGTCCATAACTTGAGAGCTTTTCTCCAAGATAAGCATCACCTGGAGGAGCCTAAAGAAATAAATATGACTAATTATTCCTGATTTTCTCCTCTCAGTCAGCTAAATACTTTTACCATTATTACTAACTTATTGGAGACAAAATGCAATGCCCAACACAGCTTTGAAGTTTGAAAATATGAAGCAAAAAAATGTATAAACAATTATAAATGAATTAACAGCTATTACAAAGTATAGTTATATTGATTACAGATGTGCAGAACACTTCACACAATTTATTGTTTTTCCACTTTCCCACTCTATTAATGAGTAACAGTTAATTGCATTTCCCATACCTGCCAGTAATATGAATCCAGGCCTCCCATGTCATCGTTTGCAATGGACAGTCTTCTATCTGCTTCATCAATTTCATCATCAGTATTGGGGCTTGGGTTTTGATTTGATAGTGTTGCATGCAAAAGGTCAGGTGCAACTCCACCAGGGGGATCAAAAGATAATGGAATTTCATCTGGATCTTCATCAGCAGCTGAGACAGTTGTTGGGATGCTTACTCTGCGCCCACGGAGATCTGTCACCAACCACCCAGACAGAGATGATGTCTGGAGCAGAGAAGAAGAGTATTGTTAACTATTATTGAAACAATAGACAGCCCAGTAATAATTTTGGTACATATTTAACAAACTATGATATTGATATTATGCATTTAAAATTGAACAGAGAAATGACAACATTGGATTTCTTTCACTAAAATGAGATATAATATATTCACAAAGACACAAAGGTCTGGACTGTTCAACATGAATGAAAAAAACAAAATATCAGATAGTTGTGCTATCGTAAAAATTCTCTTACAGCTGTCAACTTAAGACTGTCATCTTCCTGGCACTCAGGAGAAAGACCAGAACAATAGCAGGGAGTGCAGCCCATTGGATTTGACTCCTGCAATGCGAAGAATCCTTTGCGGCAGCGATCACATCGGTTGCCCTCAACATTTGCCTGGAAGATTACAACAGTTAAACTTTTTAGAATAATAAAATTTAGGATAACGAATTATCTCTTTTTTACCTTTACATATTAACAATGACATAAAATTTGAGGATGAATAGACCACCCTGCATAATAAGTGATTTGACAATTTATACAAAAACATTTTTTTTTAAACAGGGACCCACCACCTTTCCTTGCCCACAAAACTTAATTATGAAATTAAACTTCTATAAACACCAATGAAAAGGAAGTAAATATTAATAAGCTTAAAATATCTAGACATGTAACTCATTCCAGAGTTCAATTGTCTGCCTAGTTTCTTCATTAACATTTCTTGAATATTCAGTTACATATGGTTATGTAGGTTTCAATCCCTTTTCAATTTCCTAAATAATATTGTAATTTCACATGGCATTAAAAATGTTAAGATGATCTGGATTTTTTCCATTATGGATTTGCTAAAAAGGGAAAATTTTGATTCACCTTTTCACCAAAAATAAGCTATCCAGAGACAAATATATCATTTTAATTAATCTCTATAGCTGTAAAACACACCATGAGGTGCAGCAATGGTGTTTGACACAAAAAATAAGAAGATTCGGAGAAAAAAAAATGATGCCTAGGAAGGGGAATTACACAGTGTATCCTACTACATGTGTTTTTTACATGGATTTGAGTAAGAAATAATATATTTCCAAGAAATTTAAAACCAAGAATGATAAAAGGAAATATTTTAAGGAAGACTGAAGTTCATGGGCTCAAATTGAACCAAAATTTGACTATTCTTCCCTACCCTTCCCGACGTGGAGTTCTCATTTTTCTAAATGACATTATGCTAAAATTATGCTCTTAATAGTAAGAGGAGAATTATATGCCTTCTATGTATACTTTGTTTAAGCCTAATATGATATATAAGTAATGCATCAATGGAATGTTTAACTATAAGTGCAATCCGGTAGTGTACGCATAAAGACTGGAAAATATGCCAAATAATGACATCATTATGACATTGCAGTGAGAACCAGACACAGGTTTTCCTACTTCTTTTAAAACAGGTATATAAATAATGGCAAAGTAAGAATTTACATCATGATGGCCTGTGACATTCTCAACTTTATCAAGTTTGAGGGGCCAACAAGCCATCTCTTAGAATGTCCCTAAGGATGAGCAGGGCTAACAAAACAGATGTTTCCAGGGTATTTTTTCTACCAGGGATTTTAAATAGAAAATTGTTTTTATATCATCAAGAACAATGACAAGAAAAATATATTAATAATAATGGAACAAATAATGCGAATTGATGTTTTCATTCCAGATGCTTCAGGACTTTGAAATATGTCAAGTGTTTGAAGGATATATAGGAGCAACGGCTTAATGGGAATAGTTGAAAGAACATATTTCATTTTTGACACTCTCTTCAATGTAGGTAAGTTCTAATATTCAAAATAAATTATCTTTCCACTCCAAATCACAAATCCATTTCATGGAATCATCAAAACCCACCTTGCAAGTACACTGAATTGATTCTGGGTCACCATCTCTCTCCCATGACCTTGATCCCCAACGTCCTCTACCACCACCACTCCCTCTCTGAGGATCTCTGGGAGGACAGGGGTCATTGCCTACTGCTCCGGCAGGATCACAGGAACATGCCTCACATTCCGGGAAGCGCATATGGCCAGCTGCACACCGATCACACCTTGGGCCCGTGAAACCAGGACGGCATGTGCATGTTCCAGGGGGAAGCTGTATTTCAAGAAATGCATGAAATACAATTAGTTCAGAGCTTCAAAACAATAGACCTTACCTTGGATCATATGTAATCATCATGTGCTGCAAACAAAATTCTTTGAAAGGGAAGAGCCTAATAAATATAAAGATAATAGAAGAAGAGAATCCATTTATTGACCTAAAAAATTATGAGCTAAGTTAGATCTAATTCAGAATGTTAAATAACCCGGTTGGGTTTTATTTTTATAACAAAGTAAAAATGACTGTGCAGTAATTAGTGATCATAATTCTGAATCATCTATGAATTGAATTGGCCATTTAATTAAATACTCCAATTTTATTCTACTCTTACATTGATTGTTCAACAAATGAAAAAGAGGAATTTATTCACTATTTACCATTTTCAATTTTATTAGACAATCGCTTTAGATATTTAATGAGATAGATAAAGCTTGTAAATACCTAGTGTTTATTATTTTGTATAGGTAATCATAAAGTTTAATTTTCTTACTCCACTTGAGTCCCAGTTAGAGGCACAGTTTGTTCCAATTGAACCAGTTGGGTGGCATCGACATGCACGGCATGGATTGGCATCTGTTGCTGATACGCCAGCTGGTCTGTACCAACCATCATGGCACCTCTCACAGTTAACTCCTGTTGTATGAGCCTGTAAAACCAAATGGGAGGGTGAGAAACTGTATAAGGCTAATCCTTATCTGAAAAAAAATTGAATGACATTAAAAACCTCACGCCAGGGTGACTAATGAAATATTTTCTCATGACTCACAAAGTTGGAACAGTATTCCACCAATGCCCATCTTGACTTAAAGATAGGAACAAAAAAAAATATTAGCACAGAATCTTTTCTCTTTGAATATTAAAGTGCTTAATTTTTTTAAATATAAATTTTGATAGGCATAACATAAAAATAGCAAATATTGTATATAACAAAAATAGGTTTTCAATTTTTCTGAACAACTTTATTGTTCATTATATGCACTTCCAAACATTCTTTTGGTAGAGGAATGGAGCCAAAACTTAATAAATCCACCAGAAATTGATATCAGGACTAAGCGTTCTACACCAATTAACACCTCTAATAGAATGTAATAAAAAGTCATGAAATGAGAGTTTATCACTAAGGAAGTGGTATTTTTCTTCCCTCCATTTTGGATATGTTCCATAAAGTAAGTCATTAAACAGTGTCAATAATTCCAGTGGTTGTCTCAGACATTCAGATATTTATAAAACAGTTCAAACATACTTGAGTGATGGCTGATCCAACTAATGATCTAGACCAGTTCCTCTCCCTTTTGATTATTGAAGGAAGGATTGAGTAGGAATTTAGGCTTCTAATTACTTTTGTTGCTGGCAACATGTGTATATATATTTAGTGTGCATACATTTTTGTCAGAAAGAGTGAACAACGCATACACAGTAAATATGTATACACACTAGTCTCACTAAACATTCACTAATCAAAAGGGGCAGGACCTGGCATAGATCATCCAAAAGGAGTGAAGCACAAATAATCTAAGCCTTACCTAAGAACTAATGCAAGAGGAATATGAGGGGTCTTCAATAAAGAGAGGTAATACATTTTTCATTTGCATAATTTACTGTGCAAAAATGTAATTTTTTAGGGTATTATTACCTCAATGTGTAATGTATGTGTGGTACAGGTTTCGTTGATTTGAATCCAGCATTGCGACAGCTGCAGCCATTGCAAATTGAAACCTGTTTTGTTCGCCTACGGCAACGATGGAGGTAACATTCAATGGGTAATACACTACATTGAAATTTTATTTTTGCCTGAACAAATCGTTAGCTGAGCTGATGCTATTTAAAGCTACAGGAGGCTTATGAAGGCTATGTTCTTCCCTGTGACACAGTTTAGAAGATGGTTTATAATGTTAAAAGAGGAGAGAAAACCAATTTCAAATGAAGGTGGCCTGGAGCTCCAGTCACAGCTTTTATGGAAGTAAACATTGAAACCACTGCTGCCATTGTGAGTGATAAGATTGTGGGCATGGCGATTAGGAGCACTGCCAAACATATTGAAAATTTCATTAATACCTTGGCAACATTTCACATGAGATGCATTTATGCACAGTGGGTTCCAAGACTGCTCATATCCGAAGAAAAGGAAGCTTGTGTTCAGGCTGAATATCTCAAAAACATTGATGTGAAGTGTTCCTCATCCTCCCTATAGATCAGACCTAGCCCTATGTGACTTTTTCCAGTTCCCCAATGTAAAGGAACACCTTTATGGAAACCAAGCAGTTGTCATAGTTGAACTGAGAGTGTTTTAACTTGCAACAGCTGCCACAATACTGGAGACAAATCAATTTAATGTGTACCGCACACACATTAAGGTAATAATATAACATATAATTTAACATGTGCACAATAAATAATTCAAATAAAAATTTAATTATCACTTATTATTGAACAACCTCTCCATTGGGTGATATAAATGCAATTTTGAACAATGAATTAAAATAGACTTATCAACATTTATAAGATACACATAGCAATATTGGAGTGTTTAATGAATGTTTTAGTAACTAACATCAGTGCATAAACAATCCCTGCATTCCTGTTAAATTAAAAAACAAAGCCACACACTAGCCTCTTAAACATGCACTGATGAAAATTGAATTATTGAACTAAAATTATTATTATTAAACTAATGCCCATATTTGATTAAATTTCAATAACTAAAATCTTGGACAGCAAATATATTCATATATAACATTGAGAGATGGTTCACAATGGTAACACTACAACATAAATTTAATTGGTTAAAATTTCATGACTTGAGCATGTAAGAGTGTACTTGCAGTGCAATTCATGCAGACTCCTCCACCTCCTCTATATTCACCGTCTGGGTCCATAGAGGCCCTGGCCCTAGCTACCTCAGGGTCATACTTGCAAGCAGGTGCATGCCCATGGCAGTTGCAAGGTAGGCAAGGTGCACCAGGTCTCCATTGCCTTTGGTTGAAGAGAGGGCAGCACTGTTCGCACCCCTCCCCACATGCATTGTGCTCACAACGACAGCGCTGAAGCTGTTACAATGAAGAAATATCACTCAAATATTTTACTTAGTGAACACACAATAGATTATTCTGGAAGAAGTGATGCTGTTATTAAAAAAACAATAACTTAGACATCAATCCAAGGATAGTTCACATGTTATTCTTATGGAAGATTTGCATTTATAAAGGAAAAGTTCACAGTGCTAGGTACATATTGCATTAAATAGTTATAACATTGATCCATATTCATAATTAACAGTGATTTAAATAAAAGAGTGACGAGAGGTGCATTTAAAGAAGAAATATTTAATTGGGTACGTGAAACAGCTAAACAACATTCATTTAAAATTGTACATATATTTTTTTACATTTCCACATGGAAGGTTGTAAAAGATTTACTGAGATAAACTAAAATAATTAATATTTGACCGCAGCCTCGTCTTGTGACTGATATAAATTTTTTAAATCAATATCTGGAGGTACATTTTTACTTGCTCATACAAAGCGCCTTGACTATTCTAATAAAATATTATAAGAACAGGTTATTTAAAGCGTGTAACGAAATTTGCAGTTTCAAAACAAAAATAAAACGCCTAGTTTACTGACAAAAAAAACTTCCAACATGACAAGTACATAAAATTTACCACTGACATGAATAGCTAGGACATTGAAAATTATTTGGATATAAAATAAGTTTTCTTTGACTTATCAAGTAATTGGGGATTCATGTCCATGCATCTCCATTTCTATGTGATAATCAATTAAGTAATGTGAACATGTGAGAGAATTAATCCGAAATATTTCTCAAATTAACATTAAATTCAGAAAGCGGCAATTGATTCAGAGAGAACAAGGTATTCTTCAGGGAATGAGAGCAAAACAGCAAATCAGTTTGAAAAAAAAATTCACCGTGGAAACCAGTGAGTGGCATAATGGAGGAAACTCACCCCAGTGTCCGAGTCCACCGAGCAGTCGCGCGCGTGTCCGTTGCACACGCATCTCCCGCCGATGGATATGTCTTTAATGGAGTAGAAATACCTCCGGGTCACCGACGGGTCCTGCCTCAGCCTGTCGCCGCCTTGTTCCTCCTCCTCCTCGTCCTCCTCCTCCTCTTGCTCCTCGCTCTCCTCCTCGTCTTCGTCGTAGTAGTCCCGCGCCCCTTGCCTCCCTCCCACTCCCCGATTCTCGCCGTACCCGCCGCCCCTGCCAGCGGAGCTCGCACCCATCAGGTCGGCGTTCAGCGTCCGGATCTTCTGCAGCCTCATCCGAACGTAGCGTGCCTTGGTGAAGTCCCTAAGGTCGTCACTGCCGTCAAGGGCGCCCGGGCGTCCGTTGATCAGGGATGTATGGATCTGTAAGGGATTGCTCGGTGATTTCGCGTCCGCTAATCGGTTATACGCGGGGCGATCTGTCCCCGAAGAATCGATTAATTATGTGATGCACACTTTTAGGTGACGTGGGCAAGCTTAGTGGACAGAGGGAGGTCCCCACTTCGGCTGTCTGGAGGGTTCCGGATTCAAATCCCGGTTGATATCCTTGGGCAACCTCATTGCGAATCGAATATATTTAACGGTTAACGCCAGCTCGCGCAGGATAACGAACTCGCTCCCAAGACCTAAATGTGTACATTTCACACACCATAGAGCTTAGTTCTCAGTGAGCTCTGGCCTAACTTATACGATAAAAAACCAAATTTCGGATTTAATATGGTTGTTCATCACTTATTTAAACCCTTTTTCCTCAATTTCCTCTAAGCAC
>LYUA01001074.1:13352-30208 GCA_002093875.1 Calopteryx splendens | reverse complement strand
ACTACATCATCATCAGGTAAAAGTGAGGACAAGCGTCAACATATATCTATGGCGTCTCTATCCTCTCTCCACAGACCCACCCACTCGGTTTTTCCCGTCCCTCCCCCCTCTTCCTCCTCTGCTTCCCTACCGTCTTCCACCCACCTTCTTTTCTTACCCCCCTCCCTACCAGAATTCACCTATATATGTTGACCTATTATATATTCACCTATGTTGACGCTTGTCCTCACTTTTGCCTGATGATGATATAGTACATTGAAGCCCGGGTCGCAATAAATCCATTAAGTTGTGGAAAAGTACTTTTATCTTTCATTTCATAATCCTCTTCAGTCTTTTAGTTCACATTCAATTCCTCTCTCAAAATTCCTGTTCCGAAATCGCTCTTTCTCTCCACCCCCCCCCTCTCCCCATCCCCGCACCCTCTACTTCTCTCCCTCCAATTCCACTCCTCTCAGCCACCCGCAACTACTGCTCCTGATGTCCTCTTACATACCGTCTCACCCCTCCCCTTGTTATCCTCTCTGGAATCATCGGTGAGATCCGCCTATAACAACTCCCTGCGTTCACTAAGCGGTCGGTTCAATTAGCCAGATTTGATCATGGCAACCCTCTCCGTTGCCCTCGCTCTATCCCAAGGGCTCTCTCTACGCCGGCCTCTTATTGAACGCTCGGGTCCGAGCCCTGGACCATGTTCCTTCCACTGCCACGCCTATCCGTGAGGGATCACTTCATGCTTTAAGCGCCCAATTTGTCTTCAGCCACTCCAGACTACCTTAACCTCGTAAGTTATGTTCTCCCACGCCAGACGCTGGGATTGCAGATATGAATGACCTTACGGCTTGCAGCATATTTCACCGAGGAAAAAAACTTAGCAGAAACCTTTAAGGAAAAAAAACTTAGCCACCAATCCTAATACTGCTGAAATATTTCATATTAAAAAGGATATAGAAATATTATCAGATAGGACAGAAAATCGCTCATTGAGTTTTTCCTATTGTGTTACATAACTAATGATTATTATAAATATTCGGATAATTCAGAAAATACATTGGTCATGATCTATTGACAAGCAAATCACCAAGTGAGTGAGAGGTATATATTTTACTTCCCGCGTTCGCGCCAAACAAATTCAAGCTGTTCAATAGCACGCTCGCGGCGGTAAATGTTCGCGTAGGGATTTTCAGTATGAAGAAATGCCTGGGTGAATTATGGCAAAATGCTTTCGACCATGTGGTGGTTTTACAGAGGAAGAAAGGCTGTAGCACTTAGCGTTGCCGACTACCTACGCATGGCATCCCATGGAGAAGAGCGGAGGGACGGTTGGAGATAGCGGAATGAAGAGCACGGCGTCTGCAATGGACTGGATCTTTAAGCGGTCACAACTAACATGCAGAAAAATTCTCAAAAAAAAGCCTTTAAACCTTAACGGCAGACATAATGACTGACAGTATGTGTAGAAATTAATTTCGAACTGCCTCGCTAAATGAGGGGAAAGGGAAATCCTCATTATGAGATGTAAAGGCGAAAATAAACATGCGAAAATCTTTTACACACTGGATATTCTAAATAGTTGATTCAACTGCAGATCAAAGAATTATCTGACTAATTGCTAAAGTCTAACTCTCATTTTCTTTCCTCGCATTAGCAATTAATCCATTTCTTCACTACTCAATATCATTTGAGCAAAGAAACATCGTTACTCTTCGGCCACGAGCTGGCAACGGCAGCTGGTTTTATAGTCGTAAATTCACCTAGCTTCATGACTCACTGAAAAATAAATAATGGTGCTTCATAAGATACATGGGGGAGATACTCTATTCAATACCAACAAAATTAAATGACGTCAGAGAAATAGAAGCGGAGAGAAATCCATCAAATGCTAAGGATAAGTACTCTAGAATAAGAGAAAGTGCGTGCAAGCTCACATGAATCAGCATTACTCTGTTTGTAGTCGTATGTAATTTGAAATGAGAGACTCCGTTACCAATTTTTCGTTTAAAAACTATTGTCGCTGTTCGTGGATGAGTGTGTGAAAAGCGTTAAGTCGTAGATTTAAAAATTTCCAGAACAAGTCCAAAATCCATAATTTAATACAAGGAACGGCAGGAATCATTCAGTTGTAAACAGTTGTAAATTAATAGGTAATGTTGATATAACTTGATATTTGTGTAATTTATAATTCGAGAGGCTGACTGACCTCTGAATAGTCTTAAAATAAGATACATCGAAAACAAAAGTAATTAGCACACCCAATCATCAATTTATACCAAACTCTGTATTAAAATATCGGGCGACTACAACACACCTGGCGGAATATCAACGACTTGGAATAAAATACAGTTACAGACAAATAGAAGATAACGCAAATAGGGAACAAAAAGCAGTGAAACGGCTACAAAGCCTTGGAGTAATCCGACAGACACAGCAACACAACACGGACTCACGCATTATAGTCGACCTGTACTGAACCGCCGAGCTGACCCCGTCCTACCCGCTCCAGGCTAAGGAAGCTTCCAGCCCCTGGCGATAAGCGCGAGTGCATGGTAGCGAGGGAGGATGGACTAAAAATTTAAATCGCCATCACGTAAAACTGTTTATCGTACGAGCAGAACGACCGCAAATTCTCCACAGAATACCTCGTACAACAATCTCGAATGGCACTTCTCTCGTTGTTTTTCGACCTCCAACGATCAAAACAGAACCTGCAACTCCGCTGAGAAACCAACAACAGAGTGGAAAAATCCCAGGAAGTATTCCTCCACTCTTTTTGGCTAGGGGGCCTCTGTCCGCGAAATTTCAGTTTTCTAAGCCGTTCGTTTCGGATTCCAGAGGCGTTTTTCTCTTCCACCGAACGGAGGACAGAGCAATAGGTAGGTACTCGCGTATGTACGTACCTATGCGGTTTCAGTATGGGACATGGAACTGCACCAGGGAGCGTTAATGGGAATCATCCGGTCAAAGCTTGCCGTTCGTTTTCCTCTCCTACTGTTTTCCTCAACTGCTTCGCGTGCATCACTTTCACCGCACATCTAACCCTCTTCCGAGCCGACGACCTCCGTGGATCCCTTCTCCCCTCCGTATATATATATATTTCACTCGCACCCTCTCCCACTCCACCTCTTATTTCACCCCATCCCCTCCACCCTCCCGTCTATCTCTGTAACACGAGAAATCCCGACGGCGAAAATCCTTCCCTTAGCCCTTGTCCAAATTCCCGTAATTTATTCTTCCCCCCACCCCTTCCTTTGCGGCACCACTTCGGTGAGCTTGCGTCCCTCCTCACCCCTTCCTCCTCAGGCCCTTCCCTTTCCCCTGGCNCCTCCCCCGCTCCCACTCACACTCTCACAAACCGTGTAGTATATGTACTGCACTTAGGAGTAAATATCCTCTTAATATTTATGGCACGATTCTTCGCTCCCCCACCCCATTCTCTTCCTATCCCATTCGAGAAGACTTGCCCCGGCGCACACCACTACGACTTTTGATGCACGGTGGGATCGATGCAAGGAAACGAATGTGTTGTAGCCATGAAAAAAATACCAGAATACCATTTACCCAAATGACAGAGTTTTCCATCTTATCCATTTTTTTAAGGTCTTATCACGGACACGTCTGTTCTACACTCGTTTTTCCCCGAGGAATGGTATTATCTATACGATGTTACTAGGCTCCATTCTATGGAAATACCTTGGGACGTCGCTTTGAGTGAATACATAGGAAGCTCTCTCCTTCCAAATTACGGTCATTTTACAGAAAACCCTATGGAAAGAAAGTCAGAGAAAACAAAGAGATAAAATATATGACACATAAAAAGCACAGGCAATGCTTACGGACACAAACTCATACATTGTTGTTGATGCGCATTCACTATCACACGAATGTGATTTTTCACTACCCATATGGTGCAAACGAAGCTATTGAAATGTTCTGTCAGTTTTGAAAATAATAACCTAAATATTTTTCTAAATTTTTATTAGTATGAAACGTAAAGCGTTGTTGCTTGAGGAACTTGACAGTCCAGGATACTCTTAAGTGCGCACCACTGAGCATTATAAATGACTAAAAAACATTGAAATTTCTTTCCGCGATGCTGATCCATTCAAATTACATTTTGGGTGAGAGAATTTCCGAAATTTTGTCATCCAACGAAACACGGCTTGTAATCTTGTATCCGAAGTTGAATGCAAAATATAGTTCAATATAAAACAAATAACAACCACCTATACATTTCAGTTTAACGGTATATTCAACGAATATGTCAATACTATTGGCAATTATAAATTATAAGTATAAAAGGCAGGCAATTAACTGCAAGATTCACGAGTAAAATGAAATATAATACCTTCTTTGCCGTATTTTGCCGTACCTATCTATAAAACTATTAACAGTTTAATCACCTTAAGGCGTATAAATACACTGAGCTGATGCACTTTTTTATTGCAGTGATATATTTCGTCGCTGCTTCTGGAGTTAATTTATCCAAGGCGCTTACTTACAGATATCTTCCTTAAATATACGGAACTTCAACGAAAGCGAAGTAGTACCTCTAGGTATGTTCTAATTAACTTACCTCATTAAAACCAAGGAACACTTCAGAGGAAAACAAATTTTCAATAGAAAGAGGAAAATAAATACTCTATACCTTGCTTCGACGTCTAAATTCAGTCCTCTTACTATGTTAGTCCAAAAACGGATTTCGGGTCGCTTCGAGCGGAGGTAATTTAGTAAAGCGCATTACGTGCCCAGGGATGTGATTTATACAGCGAGGCGAGGACATCCTCCGAAGGAACCACTCTTAGGAAACACACGAGTAAGGGAATAAAATAAAAAAAGAAAATAATTCGACTCCTCTCGGATATATACCTACCGAAACAAGCAGGCAAGAAGTCGTTCCTCTGCGAGCATTATTCATTTGCGCCATTATGTCGCGGGGCATGCGGAATAAAAGGGTGAAAAATCTCTGGGAGCCCGGAGAGGAAAAGAGAGCTGAGGCAGCACCGACGACTCAACTTCCATGAGGCGATCATCTTGCCCCGAAAAGAAATACGCGAGTGAAAAATAAAAAGAGAGGAGACCTGCGGAGGAGCAACATGAGCCCAAATGGCGAACGAACGAAGGCATTCGAATGCACGTTCCGGGAGTCGGGGGTCGAGGTGCGGGGTGGGAGGGGGAGGAGAGGAAGGAGCGAAGGTGGGAGGGGGATGAAAGGGGAGGAGAGCAAGCGATCTCGACTGCCCTTCCCTCCACTTCCCACGGATGGGAAGTGGGGGAATGAAAAGGAGAGGCCCGAGGATGACTCAGAATGTTTCCGAAGCGTTTCTGCATCCTCCACCCACCCACCTCCCTCCCTCCCNCCCTCCCTCCCTTCTCTCCGATTTTCTCTCCATTTCTCTCTTCCATTTCCTTCCCTCCACCTCACCTCAAGAGGCAACGTCTCCTTCCACGCCTCCGTACCGAGACGACCTCGATTCCGTTACGCCTTTTAACTCACGGTTCCTCGTACCCAGCGCCACGCACTCCCCTCCCAACCCCCGCCCCTTTCCGACCGCACCCCTTCCGCAATGCCTATCCATCGACGGACGAACCCTCATCTATTCGCCCTTTGTGTGTTCTATCACTCCGCTGCGTCGGACCTCCCCCACGACCTCCAGACTCTTACTTTTTTCTCGGATCGTGCGGACATACTTCTGTGGGCGCGGGGCGGCCTCGAAATCCTCCCATACCTCCTCTCTCCTCCTCCAACACAGAAAATGGCACATCCATCAGTCATCGTGATTCACGCATCCACCGTGGATGGGATGGGCATAAGCACACAAATTTCCCCCGTTGCCGATGGGAAAACGAGGCGGCGGTCAATCTCGGAGGGATGATTGACTTCGGTGGCTCTCGGCAATTTATTCATCGTCTTGTGGACGATCATAAAACGATGCGAGTCCGGATGCCTCGCCCAAGAAACCACCGCCTGCCGCTTCATCCATTACCGGTTTCAGTCAGAATGAGATGATTGTGTCTGCAATTTAACGGAATGAAGACGATAGTTCGGAAGAAACGAAAATTCAAAAATACCCAATTCACTCGAAGTTGACCCGAGAGAAATTTATTTAAAGGCTCATGAAGAAATTTGAGGCACAGCACATTTATAATTTCTCGTCCATGCCACAGCTCCATTCGTTAATTGCTAATATGAAATACGAACCTCAAGGTGATCGCAGTGAAAGGCTACATAAAAGGTCCCGTAAGTGAAAAAATTTTTAGGATACAGACGGTTCAGGCCACATAAAATCCTATGGCCGATTCCTATTAATGATCTGTGAATCACAATTTTTAAAATTCCATTTCCTGTGTTTCTTCGATGTAAGGAAAAATTTCTGCAAGTTTACTTCGGTCTGCCTGCCAGCAAGGAAAGTCCTCACTCGCCAATCGGAAGATTTTGGTCCACATGAACTTCTCTTAGGACATGGCTCACTGCCCTAATGTGTCGTATATTGCAATATTAATATGTCGTAAGCATGAGAAATAACTTGGGAATAAACATCTCCCCCTCCGAGTGTTAAAACTGACAAATGGACTCGAAATTAGAGGAACATACTCCTTCTGTAAAAAATGAAACTTACATGAAACCACAGGTTATTAAAATATTTTCATTCGGAGAAACCGATAAATACTACGGCATAAAATTACGAATTTTTACTCGTATTTGAATATAGGATTTGTGAAGGGATATTTACCATGAAAAATCATTTGTCTTCAACTGGAATTGAAGGGACCCTAGAAAATAGTCTTGAATACCTTGGTGGTGTACATTTATAACAGACCCGAACGGCAAATGAGAGAACCGACACTTGATTCTCGGCTGAATCAAATGATTATTTTATAGCTAATCTCTACCCATATGTGTAGTAGGTTAGTGCCGAATTTTTACTACTTTAGCTCGTAAGATGATCAGCTGAACATTCGGTGAAAACTCGTTTATGAAGTCACAAGAAAAAAACTGGAAGGACAGAAAGAGATTTACGAGAAAACCTGAGAGCGGAGACCTGAGAGAGAGAGAGGAAAGAAATAGATTCGTGTCTTAGGTCAGAGAAACAGAATGCTTTTCTGAGGAGGAGTAAGTTTCAGTGCTGAGAGAATAATTTAGTTCCTTAAGGCTGCATTCACCATTTAGATCCTCATTTGAATTTGATTCAGTTCGCTCTGTAAAAAAATCTAAGAAAATAATTTTTAATTGCTAGAAATTGAACAGTTGAAAAAGATACGCAAATCATGCTACCGGGATGGAATAAATTTATTCCTATTCACAAAGATACTTTCGTAAAATTTTCAATTCCGACATATTTTGTATTTATCCGATTATATGTACGCCATTATTTTGAGGATTCAGAAATAAACCGACGAAAGTTAATGATGGGAAGAGCTGTCCTAGCTGACTGCTAGGACTACTCAGAAGAATTAGTTACCTCTTCAGAATCATTCAAATGAACAAATATGGAATATTTCTGACATTTTATGGGGTTTTAGTAACCCAAGTCACCGCATATGAACGATTTCGGTAACGAATAATTACTGTTTAAGTAGAACAACATTTTATGAACAGGATTAATTTATCCATTTTCAGTTTTTTTACGTAACAAGGAAAGCCCCAAATAAAAATTACGTGCAAGTAGAAACCTAGGGAGTGAATAGCAGAACGAATCGGAAATACCGTGTTTTAATTCACCAAGAAATGCTTCCATAAGGTAACTCCAAAACTACTCCTCTAATTACTTTCCACAACACCTTTCCATTTCCAATTTATTTCATTCACTCGTAAAAACATCTTTATGAGGTGTAAATCTTTAAGTGGCCTTCTTTCATTAAGAAGTGAAATGGATGAGAGCGCATTTAAGTTACTGCTTCAAACGTAGGCTGAGGTCTGAGATCTAGGTAATGAAAGTTAACAAGTAAATTAATGAGGAAAACATGGGCGGCAAAATTAATTTATTTAATCGCAGTCCCTTTCCTTCAACGAAATTTACTGTTTAAATATGCTTTTAAAAGTAATGAAACGGACTTCCATAACATATAATAACTATGTCAGCCCCAAGCGACTTGAAATTGGCATCATCATCGTCATAACTAGTCGTCAATTCTAACTGCCGTTCGGCGAGGTTCTCCGCTCAATTCTTCCACCAGCTAACCTCTTCTTGTCTTTTATTTACCTTCTCTTTGCCGTATACTATTATCTGCTTCATGTGTCCCAAATGATATTAACCTTAATCCATAAGCACAACTTTCTGTACGCTGAAAAAATAATAGGTGAATCTAGTGAATGTCATGGTGTACATTGACTCGACCTCATCCCGGAGAAATAGGAAATAGCTGAAATTCGATTTTCACCATCGTTACCACTGGACAAAAATCTTAACATTGATTTGACGCAGCTCTCCACTCAATTCTCCTTCCATCGGTTAATATCTTCACCTCTGCATATTTATTCTCTTCTATGCCTATCATTATTCGAGACACGTATCCCATATTCGTGTTCATTCTTTGCCTTTCTTCCCGTTCCACTTTCCTTCGCCGGTCGTATTCATCAACAAATTACACCACAAAATTTGTCCGTTAAGGCTAAGGCATTACATTTTTTTTCTCCCTCTCTTCTCAGAACATCTTTTCTAGTTACTCAATCTGTCCATTTGAAACCAATAATTGAAGGTGAGATGGAATTTCTTAAATCAATAAGGAAACACCGCGGAGAGTTCCGAGTGGATGACGGCCGAACTGCACGGACTATTGACCACTCGATTGTCCTGGAGTGGTGAATTGACGCTCCTTAACTCGATAAACAACAGGACTTATGATCCCACCGGTGATTTTAGTACGCCTACAGGAAAAGACTGTCGAAAATCAATGCGTTAAATTCAAGAATCTAATAAGTGTTTTTGGTGTACGCAACATTAATTCACAGAAATCAAAGTAAATTGTGAAATCCAATACTGAAAGAATTTTTGCCACTCTACGTGTTCGGCTGCAATAAAAAAACATGTTTTTCAAAGGGATAGGTTTTGCCTGTTTTGTTCAAACAGAGGACGAATGTAGGATCAATACGAAGCCGGAAGAGGAGAGGACGCACCTTAAAATAATCCTTAAAGTATTCATTTAACTTTAAAAACAATGCCCAATCGTGAAATTCGACGAAATTATAAATATTTTATTTTTTTATCCAGAAAATGAATGCCCACTCCTCATGCAATGCTAGCCCATGCCCCTCTAGCATGTGGGCGTAGTTCGCCCACGACTGGAAACCTAGAATTAATATTATCATATTTCAGACTAAATTATAAGGGGAAATGCATTCACGGATATTAGTTTATTTTCCCGGTCACAATTATAGCATGAAGAAAACTATGTATTTTAGTTGAATAGGTAATCAGCTGCGCGCAAAGAGAGAATCCAAGCCCAAATTCTAGAATGTAGGGAAAATAAATTTTTATTTTCCAGCTTAGTATAACATATTTTATATGGTATGCATGGATATTTATTTAGCACCAGCAACAATAATGCATTGACAATAATAATTTAATTCAAAAGAAACATTTGTAACACGGGAAAATACTTTTAAATTCATTTCCTCAACATTGAATCAGGATATTTACTTTCATTGAACGCCGATGATTTGTTCATTTCAATAGAATGTTTAATAACTAATTTATCAACATTTTTTAATGAAACTAGGTTTTAAAATAGGTAGGGAGAGTTTTCATTTAAGATTTTTTTCTGGCGCAATCTTCCGCAGGCATGCGTGCATCAGGCGAGATGGCATAGCAAGAGAAAGCGTTACAGCCATCGAACCTATAAGGACCGTTTTTTAAATAGAAATTAATGCATACATTAAACTCAAAGTATGTGATAAATCATTTCGGTCATTAGCAGCGATTATTTCCGGCGAACAGACGTATAATCTACAGCAATGATTCAATTTTAACAATGAGAAAAAAATCAGGTACCTATCCATTGCTAGAGGGGAATCACAAAAGGAAACGGTATTTTGAAAAAGGGGAAAATAACCTAGCGTTCACGGAAGCAGGGCCTATTGGTGGAGCGGGTTATGAGGCCGCATGGTTATAGGCACTGACTGAAAGCCGTTTATTCGTAGCGAATGCCCCAGGAGATTTCAAAACGTGTTCAACTCTGTTTTACGCGTAGGTAAGTTTTATCGGTCGTTTCGGGATGAAAATAGCTGACGGGAAGCGTTTTATGACTAGGGTGGAAGGTTACGTAGGGAGTACCCTGGCCTTCTTTCAAGACTCTCTTTTATTCCCATTCAAGGCTCTGGCCTGCGGGGGTGCCTGAAGGGAGTTTTCACGGCCGACCCTGTTGGAGCATCTGCGGATCCGTTCCCCTTGCTTATTTTTGCGGTGGCACTTAGTTAATGATTAGACGGATGAAAATTTCAAATGATCACCCATACAGGACATGTGAGAAAATTGAATAGAATTTTTAATAGCGTAGCATATTAATGGCCTGTAGTTTAAGCGACCTTTAATGTAATTGCTGTTTTCCATCTCCGGGTACTAATGCTACTTAATAATGAGTTACTTTAATGGCATGTTTCTTTACATTTTTTTCTCGTAAATGCTCACGCGAGGACCCAATCTCACTTGGATATTTTCCTTCGCCCATAACCGCAGATTGCAAACGTGCCCGTTACAATGCGTTAGGTTTAATCCTCAAAAACTGACAAAGAAGATCGAAAACCTTAAACCGTGAAATTTCTATTTTTGAAATACGTAATGTTAATTCCTACGACACTCGTCGGGATTGAACGGCACTGCAATATAAATTTTCCCGGGATGATTTTTTTTTATAATTAGGGATTTAAATCATTGTGATCGAATCATTTGAACTGAAAATATTATCCGTATGGGAACGACCGTGTTAAAGAAAAATCAAATACTACACGTTAAGATATTAAGGCATTAGACCTAATGCAGTGCGCACTAGCTACATGGAATACACAAAAAGAGGCATACGAGCACTGACGGAGACGCTCAAAATTATTTTAAGCCTGGGTTTCAAGCCGATGTATCATCATCTTATTGTCGGTTTCATGTTGACCTCAATTTCCCTTAGTCCATTTCAAGTGGTGCAGCACCGACTGATTACTTGACCATAATTAAAAAAAATATATACTTATATATTTTCGTGTGCAGTCAAACTTTTATGTTGACAGTTCAGAAGCGCAATCATTTTATTTTTATTTAGCTTGTTTTTAACATTGTCTGTCAATACTTAACAGTGGTGGTTGAGAGTCATTGAGGATATTAATTTATGAGAACTAGGATATCTATACCTATTATGCTCTACCACCGGTCTGGCCCTAGAACGTAATTCAGGATGCCATGTGAAGACAGAGCGTGGGTGCCTCTGGTGAGCATTTTGAAAAAATCAGCCCCTCAAAATGAAAGCTATCTACAGTAATTGGGTGTTTAGACAATATTTCAACATCAGTCGGTGAAGAAATTTCAATTATATTAAACCAACATGCAAAACAAGAACAGGTGAGCGATTAAAAGTTTAATTTATTATAAATAGCTAACAATACAAATTTGTGATCCAACTTCATTAACTATTAAAATTAACTTTGCCACCTGTTAAAATCTCTGTTAAAATGTTAATTGACCTCCCATGAATTTCTGAACCACTTCCCAATTATTTCATTCATTCATGTTTTTTCAAATTATAAATGAAATTTTACAGCAATTCACCTAAAATAATTTATAAAAACATATAATTTGGCGCACCAAATTTATCGCACATGAGTTTTTCATGCGTTTTGCAAGGCCGTATCATTATAAAACAGTTAATCCCAAACCATTTTAACTGATGTTACCTACCATGGAGTAATCGAGTGTGTCTAAATATCAGATTTTTTAACAACTGCCCACCTGAAATATTCAGTCCTGAATTTGGCAAAATATTGATTAAGTACGTTTATGACCCTACATAATAAATCTCTCTCAAGTCTCAAGATTTAAATAATTTTGACACAGACTATTGGTACACAGGCTCTTCCTACAACATTTTGAAGCGTTAAAAAAACTGCTTTCATCCCCCAAAAAATCTGAAAATGAAATTTTTAGCATTTGCGATAAAAGACTTTCATGCTTACATATTTCATGAGGGAATAATTAATTTATAATAATAAATAAACAAAACGGAGCTTAAATCGCCGAGAAAGTTTTTGTCCCATTTTCTTAGGACTTACCAGAGCTGAGGGGTAAAAGTTACCACCAAAACTTACAAATGGAGAAAATAATATGCCATGCTGAAACCAGTGTTAATAAAAGTAAAATAATACCGGGTCTGAACTGTAAATACATACGGCTGACCATACATTTTATTTTTTTTTCCCAAAATGGGCAAACAGCCAAAAAATATTTGACCAAAAAAGAGCGATGATTTTGAGCCTCTAATCCATAAAACCATTTCGATGTCTCCTCTCTGTCTTTCGATTGCTTGTGGGACTTGTTATCTTTCCTCGATCAAAACCTTTGCAACAGGTTGAATCTGATGTTAAGCCATTGAGTTTCTAGGGGCTCCCATCCTTGAAATTATAGTAAATATTCGACGCCTTCTACCCATTCACGGTCATTTTTCACGGACCGGAGGGCTTTTTCTCTGATTCTTGTTTCAATTGATGAATCAGTGTTTCCCGAGATTTAACAACGAGCAATTGGGACTCGAGAGTTAAGATCGCTGGTAGAAGGAGGATGGTACGAAATGGTTAAGAGCCCTATCTTCTGGAATAAAAATAAATCAAAAAACAAAACTTAAATTCAATTTGATCCAAATCAATTTGGAAAACAATGGCGAGCGAAAGGGCGAAAAATAAATCATGATTTCACGAGAGTGATCTAGTTAAAAAAAACTGATCCTCAAAAAAAAAATAATAAAAATACACGAAGCTGAGATTTCGAAAGAAAACCCCCGTGCCAATAGGGCACGATTTTTTCACCTAACTGCCTCAGGTCATTCTTTCCCTTTTTCTCTACTCCCAGGCACAATATTTCCCCTTTCTCCACTTTCCTTCTCCGTGGACCACCCCCATCCCTTCTCCCTCTCCTTTCAACCCCTCTCCTACCATTCGCCCCAACCTCCGATGCCTCCGAGCAACCTCCGTTCCCAGACCACGAGAATCCGGAAAAAATTCGAGGGCCGCGGACCTGGATGGGGGCCCCGTGCACGGAAACAATGGGGTGGCCAGCGTTGGAAAAGGGCATGTATTTTATGAAAATAAATTCCTTTGGACCGCTGGGAAGGGAAGACGTCGGGAGCACATTTTTTTTATTATTTACGAGAGGGGGAGGTGCATGAGGGGAAGGGGAATCGCGGGTGGGGTGAGGGGAGAATTTCACTTACTCCCACACATGGCCCCATCTTTCCCTCCCCATTTCCACCCATTCCATCGGCGTCACTCCCACTACCGGGCTTGGCCCGTCGTCTTCGCTAGACGAAATACGATGACTCGATGCAATGACAACGTGTTATAAATAATTATACTTTCTTCACATAGACAGAGGTCCCCAAATTCCACATGCTGCAGTAACATTAAGTATAGCCATGGAAAAAACATATGCGTGCATTTAAAAGAACCCGGACAAGCGTACAATCATATAGAACGAAAACAACAAACAAATATAAAGGTGAAAATAATTTGAACTGAAATGTAAATCCACATTCATTACTATGATGAATAAATTTTGAGAACTGGGGCGAAAAATAGACACCACTTAATTAATTCAAATAATCGTTCCTTGTGAACGAAGGCCACCGTAGTCACGAGATAAGTCACTCTAGCCAGATTGAAGCTGATCACAGAATCCAAACTCTCTTACTGACCGATTTTTATTGCTCGACTTTATTACAGTACTTAAATATTAAATACTTAAATATTGCAGTACTACTTCGCGTAGAGTCATCAAGTCAAGTAGGTACTGACTTAATCAAAGGCCAAAAAACTGGGTTACTAACAAAAATAACTCAGTTTATGTTATCGAGTTCGCACTAGAGGAAAGAAAGGGTGAATAGGAATGGAGCGACGGATCGTGTACGAAAACTATTAGAAGACCTGGGGAACGTCAAGGGGGAAACAAAAAATACAATCCCGAGGAGATTATTACCAATTCTGAGCACTTTAAATCGGCTACTCCCTTCTTGAATACGTTGCACCGGAAAATCTATGAGCCTTATCCGTAGGGATAAATCCCTTTCAAAACATACCCCTTTAATAGATGATTCGACTCGACGACGAGCCCTTCGCTCCTGCTGCCAGACCTCTACGGCTTCCCCTCTGCAACCCTTTCGCAACAACTCCGAATTACTACATCGACGGCGGGGGGGATAGTCCCCGGGGCGGGACACACCGTGGGAAAAGACGCCGGAGCGAAGAAGGGGAAGGAACAACAAAACGCAGGGGATGAGTAACGACAGCACGCCTGCAGAAGAAACTCATGGAATCCCGGGCGCAAAAACGGGTTTTCTCGAGAGCGGGCGAGAAAATGATTACTTCCCATCCCTTTTCTGACCAATTTCGACGGCTCCCCCGAATAAGAGAACGAGAGACACAAACAGACAAGGGGATGGAGTACATTTGACAAGTTTCTTTTTTTTTTTTGGTCGCGTCTCGTGTTCTTTTCCCCAACAGTCGTTTTCGGGAATTACAGGAATCCCAGCGTTGAGAAAAAAATTCGAGCCGCCCTCCTCGAGTGTAATGCCTTTTCTTCTGAGACGAAAATCTAGGTCTTCCCAGAACGACTTTATTACGAGAAATCTGTCTGAAGTCTCTTCGCACCGATAAACGCTCCATTTGGTGGCCAATGCATTCCGTTTGACAACAACGGTCGGAAGACCTAGTTGAAAAAATATTTGTCCGCACTTAACTTGCTAACTTACACCTTTGGATGAGGAAGAGGCATATCGATCGATATGTGGTTTGCAACCATATAAAACATGTCGATGGTAGCAATTTTATTCTATTATAATATTAAATCTCGAACTTTCTTGCAGAGAAATTGGCTTTATTTATTCAGAACCCTTTTCTCAGTGAATATACCATGTGCTTGCGCCGATGACAGATTTTTGTGATCATTTTAGGAGTTTAATGACTAATGATTTAAGTACGTAAATTATCATTTGGCATGTGCTAGTTATTTTTTCGAGAAAATTAAACACGAGAAATAAATATTCTGCAATAACTTCAAAAAAAATAGAAATTAAAGTTTTTCAAGGAAACACGACAAATCCAACCAATATACATGGCAGCTCATATGAGGAAGAATTTTTCATAGGGTAATGATTGTAGAGGTGTTCATACAAAGTAATGAGGGATCTCGATCGGATCAAAACTTGTTTTTGTTCATCGACTGAGAAAAAAAATTCCATCGAGTGCATTTTGCTTCAATCGGATATTAATACAAAAACCTAGAACTTCTACGTAAAGTTATTACACACACATCAACCAAGTCAGTTATAGGATGAAAAAGTACATTACAAACTGCGAAAAATAATTGTGCTCAGGAGAGCCGTCTTGAGTGGCCTTATGCTCTCAAATCGTTTTGCAATAAAACCGAGCTTTTTTTCTTGTGAATCATTCCAGGTTAAAAACAAAGAGAGACGCAATCCATCAGTTCAGGTTGCCTCAAGGCCAACTCGTATTACTGCAATATCCGGCAACCACGATCCCCCAAGGAATGCAAAAGCGGGGAGGGGGATGCAAAGTGACAAATTCCTCGGCACTACTCAATAAAAGCGGCACGAGGCTTTTTTTTTCAACCCATGGCGCGAATCCATTACTTTAGGATGGATTTAAATCTCCGCATTAAGATGACAAACGGAGAAAAAGGGTACGGAATAAGATGGCGAGGATGCACATTGGAGAAGTCGGGAGAGAAGTCCCGGCAATTAGCTTTCGTCGAGCGAGGAGAAATTCCACTTCCGAAAACGGTAGTGGGTAAGGATGAGGAAAAGGGAGAGTTATTGCTCGGAATGAATCATGCAAGATGAGATTTAAAAGTTGCGCTAAATCACTTCCCTCGGCGAAATAGCGGAGAGACATTTTTAAGCCGGCAAGGGATATCTGCCCTTAAAAGGGATGATATGATTCAGATCCCAGATTATGGCCCTTAAATGGCGAAACCTTTTTACAGAACCAGTCCGCGATGCCTCCTCATTGGGGACAAATAGGAACACAGCAAAATTTCGTCCATTCCAGATAAGGTTCTTAAGTCTCCCGGACGTGATCTTCTCCAAAAGGCGACATAACGTCTTTTAAGGATTCTAGCCGGATGTTTTGCATGCTCAGAGGTTCATCGTTCGTGAATCACTTCGTTCTCGTCATGGGGTAATATCGTTAGCGCAAATGGGGACTGCATCACAATGCGATTGCATCGGCAAGTGATACGAGTCAATATTTAAAGAATTTCTTTGAAGATGCTCTCATGAATGACAATGGAACTTCAAATTCCTCACGAGACGAGAATAGAGCCGGCCACATGACGGAAAAGGTATACCGAACCAAATCTGAAGTAAAACGACAGAACGACGGAATTCGGGGAAATTAGTATTCGACGAGCTAGTCAAAGGTACATATGCAATAAAACAAGGCTATAATGCATGAGAAAGGCCCATTCACAAACAAGTCAGAACAAATGTAATAATATCAAATCACAGTAGTCAACCCGAAGGTCAGTTTGGTTGGTGAGGGTAGAGCCTCCCAAGACTAACCCCAACGGTGTGTGAAATTCTCACATCAGGGGAGGAGGGCCGGTTCCTTTCCCTGTACCGCATGTGATTTCCCAGGATGACCTGGTACCCGA
>LYUA01001073.1:456798-472029 GCA_002093875.1 Calopteryx splendens | reverse complement strand
ATATATATATATATGATGCGCGTGGTTGGTTAATTACAAACTCTCTCTAAATTCCCAATTTTATCATTTACGTTAAATTCGGAAAATCATTGTACAGTATTTCCCTCTCGACAACGGCAATTTTAACAGCCCGTTTAGCCTGATTGCATATTATTATGCACGTACCATAATTTTTATCTTCGCCTTTTGAAAATAAAATGAATTGGTGGAACACGGAAAATGGTGTCATAACTCCCTAAACTTTTTATCCATTGAATGTCGTAAATATGTCCAACAAATATATTTGTGCTGTGCCACAACCTTTGACATGTTTCAGATACATAAATTTAATAATTGAAAGACATTTATTACTACTTTGAACGTTATTTTGACGGTAGATTAAATGCTTTAAGAATATTTGCCGGATTAATTAAATTTCTATGTTGATATAAGGAAGAAGGTTTAATGAAAGCTGCCATGTTGCAAAAATGTAGTACTAGGTACTTACATCGCTCAAAGATGGAAGCTGCTAGTTTGTCTTACTTTTGAAAGAACCGGACCTCGATCTGATACGCCGGTTAACGACTTGTCATCAGCTTGTAAACAAGTTGTAACTGCGTTGGGAGTCTCTCCACCCGCTTAAAAATTTTAAATTAAAGACCAGGAAAAAATTGAATTCACTTACTCATCATTTTCAACGGTTAATGGCTAATTTCAGAGTATCATGAAGTATTTGAACTGATAAATCTGTAGCTCTTCTTTATCAATTGAGCCTCTTTTAATCATTTAAGCCAATTTACCTCGAGTCCGGTGCAGTGGATTAGATGAGAAAAAAATATTCCCCATAATTTCGGCCCCATGCTGTTCGAATTGAGCATTAATTTGGGGCGAGGCAGTCCAGAGGGTAGATCGCTGCCCTGCTAATCTTGGGGTCCGGTTTCAATTCCGGGAGACGCCTCTGGACACTCTCAGCTTCACCTAAGCTGTGTGACATATCGGGTACCAGGTCATCCTGAAAAACCACAGGTCGCACAGGGAAAAGCACTGGCCACCCTACCCTGATGTATGAATTTCACACGCCGAGCTTTTGGGTTTATTATTGGGTGAGCTCTACCCTTACCTGTCAAACCAAGCAATCAAGTTGATTAATTTGATTGGTTGATTAATAATTTGTTTTTAGCAGCTATATTAACTCAATTTATGCTCTGGATTTTTCCAACGGATATCGTCAAGGACCCATTATCCAAAAGTTAAACGCCGGTTTGCTGTTTCATGCTGCCAGGAAGATTGAAGCCAACGCATGAAGTGATAAAACTGGGCGCAGATGCAGGGGTGAAGGTGAGCGATAGGGTGAAAGGTGCGAGTAACTAGGTTGAATGGGCCATTGTGACTCACGGCGTCACGGGGTTATGAATGCTAGTACAATCTAAGAATGAACTGCGAGAAATTCATGTAATTGAGAGCAATAGATAAATGAATTTGTATTTTACCGAAGTAATTTCGTCGCGCACCTCCTGAGAATTTCAATTTTAACACAAAACTGCTGGCTGCTGTAGACAAACATAAATAAGCGTGGCACACAATAATACTCTTCGCCTAGGTAAATTTAACTAAGGAAAGTATTTCACTAGCGAGGAAGTAATGGTTTAAATCAATTGGTGCAGGGTGCGAGGCAAAAAGGGCTAAGTCTAGCAATTCAAAAAGAAGTGTACCATTCGGATGCAGCATTAGTTTGAAAATTTAGGGGAGAGGTGGAGATAGGGGAGAGGCATTTGAAACCATCTAATTATTATCTGAATTGACGAAATGTATGTGCTAGGAACACATACATAGGCACATGGCGCTCATATGTGAAAACATCCCGTAAAAATTATTTATCGCAAAACTGACCGGGTCTCGTTAAGGTGCAGTCACTGGGCAGGTGTTGTTATTTGATGGAACGTGCATCTGGCCGCGTCCAATACACAAAGCGCCAAAATGTATCGGACACCCGGTTGCAAGAAAAGTTGGACCTCTTCCAAACGGTAAGCTGCAATTAAAAAGTCGCCCGCATCACATGCAACAACACTACGGACTCGAAAATGCATTTCCTGAAGCAAAAATTTTGATTTGGAAGGATGAAGATAACTTACTCCGCGACATGAAATGGAGTAAACCTATCTCAAGTTTTGGCTGGAGATTTTCCATAATGCAATCCGCTCGTAGTTTTTTTCCCCAAAAGAGTATTACAAAACCCGGGGGAATCCATTCCTGGGCAATCGTTGGGTTTTCCATGTGACACAAACTGCGACGAGTTATTTTTGGCCACAGACCAAGATACACGTTCTGATTGCACGGATTCTGAATGGCCGTTTGTCTCAATGAGGAAGTTAACGAAATCGTCTGCATTCAAAATGTGACAATGAGATAACTGCCAATATTTACGAACCAACATTTATCGAAATGAATCGCAAAAAGCTTTAAAATGTGGTGTAGGCATGTTTAAATTCAATCTCATTCGTTCCAATGGCATAGGCATTGAGATAATTAAATGCAGTTAAGAGATTTTTTTATTAATCACTCCGATACTAATTCTTACACATTTTCAATACAGATGATAGTTTAGAACTCCAATAAATGCTTATAATTACGGAACCTCAGTGAAATATACGTTATAGAGAATTATTATAGAGCTTAAATGTTAGTTCATCTAACTAATTTGATGTACAAATGTGATACTTATTCACAGTACGAGGTTTGACCATAAAGCATCCGACCTTCGGCCGTGGGGGGGGAGGTGTTGTGTAACTGTAAGGGTTGGGGACCCTAATCTCCTTAAATGTAGGCCCCTTGCTCCGCTACACACGTATCCCACCAATCCTTCCACCGTAGGAAACACTTCTAGAAGTCGTCTCTTGCAGCATAGACATGTCCTGGACTAAGTTACGACGGAGTTGTTTCTGTTTCTGTGCCAGTAGTTTGGGCACAAATTTCAAAGCCACTCGATGCACGTCCGATCTCTAGTAAAATTTCATGTGAGGAAACGCCGATTTTCCATTACCAAATCTTGCGCCTCTTCAACGCCAGCTGCACTTCGAGCTGCTTTTGTTCTCCCAGAACACTGGTCAGTCACCACAGATGCGCGGCCATTTTTGAATCGGTTTAAGCACTCCTTAATTTCGGGTATCTCCAATGGCATCAATATCCAAAACACCTACCGAATCACATGAATTGTTTTGGCTTGTGAATCTACAAGCTTCCGGCAAGACTCGATCCAGCATTACTCCCCAACAGGTTCTTTCATCATGCGAAAACTGGAAATCCGACTAACACGTAGCACAGCACCTCACACGATGGCTACCAAACAGCGGATGACTCACAAGGCATTGGTGCGATGATTAAGGCATGCACATGAAGGCAACCGTCTCCATTGTGGAAAGTGGTACCACCTTACCGTAATGACTATGCGTATAAACATTTAAGGCCTGGTTTGTTTTAGATAGTCCTCGTATGCATATTATAGTTTTAAAATCCGGGAATTTAACAGATAACTTCGGTGGCCGTTACTTGGTGGAAACGATTCATCATAAAACATGTCGGAGACAATCATAAAAAATTGAAAAAACAAAGTTTTGTTTATCTTTTAAGATTAAACTTTCAACTGCGATTGGGCTAAATTTAAATTATTTTAAATGATATCCCAAATAGGAATCCAATTTTTCATCACATTTCCAGTTTCGACTTCCTTTTTGCATTAAACTTTTTAAACATCTTCCCTATTTTATACGTATTTGAGCTGAATGAAATTCTATTGATAATTTTGTAAAATTTGAAATACATTAGGCGTTCTATTTCCTGCTATGAAAATACACATATTCAAATATAAAATGGTTATTATATTTTTATACCCAAATTTGATCAATTCTTAAAATTATTAGACTATTCCTCTCATTGTTTAATATTTTATTGATTCCATTTTGGTCGACAGCTAACGGACAATGTATTATATTGCATGCAATAAAATGCAAATTAAGAAAAATATGAAAAAATAACTATGGTCAATTCATGTGCTATCTAACATATGCTTTGAGATGTTTATTTCTGGGCAGAAATAAATATCAATTCAATTCAAAGCGAGGTGCCCACCATAAACTGTCGGTTACAGAGATGATTCAAAATAAAGAGTTATTATAAATAATTCAACTGACACCAATCTTCACTCGCCGGTAAAAATCAACCTTTGTAGAACTTGACGAACGTTACCTACTCAACTCCAATCTTCACAAAAGTCAATAAATACCATCAGTCATTTTTATAATTTTACGATATTGTATTTGAGTGACCTTCCTAATAACCTGTTGCGTTTTAAAATTTCAACGTCGTCAAATTCAGACAACAGGCAATTTCCGTTTAAACCTCGCAATGCCAAAAATAATATTACTTAATTCTAAACGGGTAGTAATATCGCAAAACCAGATGCAGGTCCGTATTCTGTCCGGTGTGGGTATAAGGTGAGTAAACGAGTGATTGTTGTAATAATATTGTTTATATGCCTCCACCGAACTATGTTATGTACTATTATAACTAACTATGCACATGCATAACATTATTAACTATGTTATGCATGTACTATTTTTAACATTTTGAAATTCTCGAATGTGATATCGCATACTTCATCGATGTAACGCAATGAAATTCTATCTTTGGATGGTTGACGCAAAACGACGTCGAACCGTAGGAGGCCTTTTCACTAACTCTGCTTAACGCAAAATTTCTATTGGCTAAGCGTTTCAGAGGGAGCATGAATCGGGCAAAGGACATTTCTACGCAATCATTCCGGTACGTGTATTGATAAATGAATGAATGTACGCCCAATGAAATACCGCAATAACCGGAATATTTGACTAGCGCAAAACACACACCTATAGGAGACGATAATAAAAAAATATTCGACCTTCACATGACATTGAATTTATGAGCTGGCTTAGGTATTAATTCAATGCACGAAGCCTGGTTCACCCCGTGCTGAACGGGAAGAATAGTCGGAGGAAAGGTGTGAAGAGGCGTGATTACGATGACGCTTGTGGCTATTTTGAATCACGAGGTGGTGCTCTCATCAGATGACACTCTAGAGGGGAGAAGGGACAGAGGGAGAGGCGAGGGGACTTTGCAAAACGGTGAAGGGGGACGGCAAGGAGGAAAAGGTGCGCCAATGGTGAGAGAGAGAGAGAGAGAGAGCTCGATGGCTTCGCTCGTTACTGCGGCTCAATTATAACTTTCCCCAGTGATTGTGGCCCGCCGGCTAAAGCGTTGGCTAGCGATTCCCAGAGCACAGTGGAATTCGCTAATCGCTCTCTAATGACTAACACACTGCGCTTCCAAATTCCATCTTGATATCATAAATGAAAGTTTAATGCCAGGTCTTTTTTTTATCTTTAAGTCTGTGAATATTTTTTTGTTTTTACTGTCTAGACCTTTCTTGCGAGTCGGATTGATCTCGCTGAGAAAATCTTTGCCCGTTAATAGGTTGTCCGAAAAAGTCGAACCATCACGGTTTCAACACCATCCACTCCCGAGGCGGGACTCGAACCTGTGTTCTTCAAGTTAGGAGGCAGGTTAGTTATCCACCTGAACAATATGGCCCACTTTCTTGCACTATGTTTTCTCATTCAACGCGAAGTACAATTTATCAGAGTAGTGGAGTGAGAGTTATCAAAGAATCGAGTGACATGGAAATGGATGTAAATATGTTTTGTCTAAACCACGGTATCAGTAGAACTGACGTGAGGATTGATACGAAATTCTCTTGCGAAATTTTTTTCTCCGATGGGGCATTATTCTCGATAATATTTATACAATGAGGGCATAGCGGATGGCAGAAACACCAATCATTTTTCTTAGCTACATATCTGTTTTCTTTCATATTTTTCCTTAGAATTTTAAATATAACGCCTTTTAACTTAAAAAATAACGGAAATTCAGTCTTAATACATACCAAGCTATAGCTATAACGATACGTAAAACGTTCTAACCGGAGTGTGTTATGCTTCGTCAATATTTGCTTAGGAAACTTAAACGGAAAGCGTTGGCAAAAGGGCACCCACGCGCACGTGACCATTGTTTTCTTTACCTCAAACTTTGCGAGCAGCCGCTTCCATAACTGATAAAACTAAGGAAATTGAAGTCGGAGAAAGAAAGAAAGCATGAAAACACCAGGGTTTTCTATTGGAGCGGGAAAGTATGAGAAGGGAGATGGTCGAACCATATTTGTAGCTGCGGAGACTCTGAAATCCATTACGGAATAGATTTCCCTAGGCAAGAACCGAAGTCGTCATTTTTATCAATCCCGGATTTCGGTATGGTTCAGCATAGTTGCATGAATTTTTAACGTATAGGCGTTAGTGTCCGGGGTGTTTACGAAAACAGCTGTAAACTGTTGCCTTTCCCGAATTATTTTTACCAGTGATGACAAAGGCTATAAAGATATTTCATTACTTTAGACAAAACGTGAAATTTATAAACCCTAAAGGTGTCCCTAGATAAATTCGTATGAGCATCGCGGGAGGTTCATTAGACCAATTTGGATGCGCCTGAAAATGGTAGAGACGCCCCCGAAAGAAGAATGGCATTCGCCAATCTCTCCCTAGATGAGATTATATTCCAGGACTCGCTTATTCTTTCCCGACCAGATTTTGAGACGGGATGGCTTCCTTTTTGTAATCGAGTCTGAAAATTACGGGAACAGCGAACCTACCGTGGTGAGAGAGAGAGAGTGGGAGCGATGTAGGGGGAGGAAAGGGGTTGAAGAGACGGAAGAGAATAGTGGGACTCGCGGTGAAGGGGTGAGGGGGGGATGGTCGGGAAGGAGGGTTGAGAGGGGAACAAACAATGGTGGAAGCAAATCGGCAAACAAAACAAAGTGGCTGGGATAAACATCCGTGAGAAGTGGGAGGGGATGTAGGGGCTGAGGCCCCCGATGGGAGGGTGGGAGGAAAAGAAGGCTTGAACGAAATCAACGCTGGGAAGCGGATCGTGGTGGATTCTGCGTTAAGCACTGTGCTTGCGTGCGTCCGTGATCGGCCGGCGAGATCGCTAATCGGAAGCGGTCCCTCGCCTGTCGAGTGATCTGCCGAACTATAACGAGAGCGTAGAGAAAGAGAAATAAAAATAAAAGCTAACACTAATTTGAAACGTGACGCTGGACGGACGGTGCGCTGTAAGGAATAGACCATTAACACTGTGCATATGTGCGGTAGTTCATATGGAATTTGCCGTGCGGTACTTAATAACCCCCCATGATTTGGTAACACTAGAACTTCTATGCATCACTCTCATTGACAGAAATTTTCCCGTTCCAATTACGATCAATTACACTCTAGTCCAATGCTATTAATCTCTCAGTTTAAGAGAGCCTACGTATTTGATTGCGTATGCACCTAAAATTTACCGAAGTTATTTTCCCTATAACGGATGTCTTAAGCGAGTGCATTACATTTGTCTATTGGAGTTTTCCAAGTTATTACGCACAGAGACTTAACAAAGATTGAAAGTTTGAAGGGTAATATCTCGCCTTTTACATGAATGTTGATATATTCCTCTGTTGAAGTTTCCCTAAGTTCCTAGCAATACATACTTGTCAATGAAATTCCCGGAAAATTACCAATCCTATCCTGATTCTGACAAGCCGCTACCCTAAAAGATCCGCTGCCCTAACCTGCCCCTTCGTCTCTTGCCTTAACTTAACATGCCTGAAAGCCGTATTGACTGACGATTCATATTAAATTAACACGAAGTTTAAACATGGTAAGTGATTCTGTTTGAGATTCCACTCTATAGTAGTTTAGGATTTTGTTAATTCGAGTTTTTAAAAAGGTTAATCCTGGTTTAAAAAAATAGTAGGAAACGAAAACAGCAGGTATAAGCATAAGAAATTTATTCAATTGTCATTTCAGGTAGGCAAAGAAGTAAATAAATTTATGCAATCCACTGTTTATTTTAGAAAATTAGTGATGGGCGAAAGCCGATTTCATATGATGGGCATGGAGGGTAACATCATGCTCACTGGCCCATGGCCAATAAGCCTCGACGAGCCGGTCGTCACGACGAGAGTAATCCAGCAGGTTTGGAATTACGCTCTTACGTTCATCATTCGAGGGGTACCGTTACACAACAATAGCCACGCTAAATTTCAAATCACAATCATTTAACGAATATTTATCTCATATTATTGTGATGCGTGGACGAGTATCGTACGTGTGAGAATATGATTAAACAATTTCCTGATTGGCTATAGATTTCCGAACATTTTCACGGGTTAAATGAAATTATTGTACATATCCTGGAAATTAGAAACGCCGGTAGATGCATTCCGAGGCGTGATTCGGTCCGTATCCGTGTGTATCTGTAACTCCTTTTTTACTTCACTATTGCTACTCCCCCACCGTTTATGCGAAACACAGTCTAAAATTCTCTACTCCTAGATATAAGATGCAATAACTTCATATTTATTAAGATTTCGTGAATTGTGAATTGGCAATGAAGAGATACAATGCATTTTGTAGCATGCATATTATTTTGACGGAAGAAGGAAATGAAAATAAAATGCAACATCAATTTAAGGAATCGATTCAAAGGTGAAATGTTTGCATTAAGAATGGCAAAGACAATTATGTAAACAAATAATTGGTAAGTATTAAAATGCACGCTATTCGATGACTTATAATCCGATTTTAACACTTGTTACGCTTACAATTTAATGGAATAAGTATAAATTCCTACAAATGATATCCCCGATAGATAACGGCCTTTCACTTGGCTAACCACCAAAATAGCCGTTTCTTCCAGTCAACTTGACGTTTGTTGAACTCATTTTCTCTGCGTATCTAACTTTGTTTAGTAACTAATCACACTATGCCTAAAGTATGCCTATGCCTAATGAAACAAAATGACACACCTAAAAAATCTATTGACTGACACAGTGGAGTCGTTGAAAGGAAGGCATTTGCTAACGGCAAGAACAAGATGATCAAATTTTAATTTGAAGAAAAAATGGATAATTAAAATGAAAAGGGATAAGGTATATTGGTGGGCAGAGAAGGAAGAAGCGTGAGGCTGACTATAGGGAAAAGAAAAAAGAAAGAGGTTTTTCACTGAATGTGTAAACTACGTATATTTTCATTCAGAATTTATTTCGGTAATACCGGTTTTGATGCATGCTATCCCTTATCAATTATTTCCTTGGAAGATTATTTATACGCTTAATTGACTAGTATAATTTAATCTATTTTCTCATTCTTTTTCTATTCACTTTTTTATTCTTTCCAGCACTAGTAATACTAACTTGCAGCCAAAATATTTCGTGAGCCATATTTCATTGCATTAAATATGTGGCGACATGAGTAGAGTTGGAAATTCAATCGTCTATTTCTTACACAAACGTGATGATTACTGAAGTATGATGAAAAATAAATTAGAGGTCTGAATCTATTCAACTATTGCAGTTGAGTAGGCGAAGTGCCATTTCATTAAAAGACATTGAAAATCAGAAAAAACATAATTTTTACATATTCTGGGGCGTGATCGCCTATTGAAGATTGCACAGGAAGGAAAATAGATGGGAAAAATGGCTAGGAATGAGTCCAAAAACGCAAATGGTGGAACACGACGCCGCATAAAAATATGAAGAAAAGAAGGGTTCGTCAGGAATATAATAACTGGTACGGATGCTGCAGACCATTCGTCAATTACATAACCTACGACATTTATGGTGATTCTGATAAAGGCCTGATATATATTTTAGGATATCTAAAAAAATATTTAACCCATAAAATGGTTCTATTATATCTGCAATGACACAGTACTTTATTTATGTCCATCAGCAGAGAAAAGCATACATTTAAAGAATAAAGGCATAATTAGATTTGTAATTCGAACGGAAATATCGGAAAGAACGATATCATTTGACAATAATTATTCTACAGTTACAAAATAAACACTTCAAGTTCGAACGCAGACTAAGGAAAAAAAAATTACTAACTGATACTGAACCTTGCATTCAAAAATTGTGTCAAACTATTCATCAAACAGAACAATTTTGATAATAAAAATTAACTATTTATAATGTGACTCGATTTCAGCGTCGCAGGTCGCGTTTAGTGCTTAATTACGTTTTCATGAAGCCATGAATTTATGAAAGGCAACTAAAAATTTATGGAAGATTATTAGCCACTGGAACATGCATAAAACTTCGCAGGAGGCATAAGAAGTTGAATTTCACTCCCGAATCATCCTCAGAACGCTCGCTCACCCACTCTTCACGCCGTGCTCCAAATACGTACCTATACCTCGCCGCCGCCGTCGGTCGCGTCGGCTGCTTAAATTTTATCTCCTTCGGCTTTAATAACGCGCAGTGCCATTTCATGATTGCACGTTTCTGCCTCAATTTCCGCTATCTCTTTCAAAATTACACCACTTTGGAAGCTGAAATAGGGTAGTGAACCGATATCTCTGTTCGGACCGACAATTCTCCAGTAAAAACACTCTCAACTTCATTAAAGATACCTTAAATTCTTGGTTGTGCAAGGATAGCATTATCCCGACTTTTTTATGGGTATAAGAGTGTTTTGAAGGATGCTAGAATTCAAAACACGCATGCTGCTAGAGGAGCTTTTACGCTTATCTACTACATTGTCTGTTTAGCGCTTTCTCCCTACATTAGAAATATATTCTGACATGTTTATCAAATTAATAAGTAATCTGCAGATTACATAATTGATCAACCCAGGTTGGTGAAATGCTCATGTATTTTAGCCAAAACTGTAATTTCAAGGATACTGTAACTTTAAATGTTAAAACTGCAATATTTTAACAGAAAATATGTTTCAATTAGTACTCACGCTTGAATGCGAGTTGCCAGGTAGTTTCGGAAAATTTATCTCGGTTATTTTGCAGCTATGTACCTAATGACATTATAATAACTTCATCTTTTCAATTTTATTTCTAACAATTAAAAGGGTAGGTACATACACATGGCACACCAAGTTAATAAGCCCTTCTAAATTCTCGAATTTAAATATAAAATCTATCATTCCCAAATCCAGTGTTTTACAAGGCATTCCCTTTATACCATTGCCCTCTAAAAGCGCATTATCCATACGGAAATATCTCAATTTTTCATTAATTATAGGTGCTCTTTATATTGTTTAGTACACGCTAATGATCCAAAATTACTTCATAGGCTGCTTTAAGTTGGTGAGGCATTTACAAACCAGACTAAACCGGTCTGCAATTATAAATATTCAATCTCCATATTATCAAGAGAGTAAATATTATGATAAATTTCCTTCTTTTTGAATCTTCATAGTAGAAGCAGCGATTGGTGAGCTCTGTTAATTGGACTCTGCAAAATAGCATCAAAATTTCATTTAAACCCTTTTCATAAGCCGCTGCTCTGAAAACGGAAACGTTTCCACGATCGCCAGTAAAGTTCAGAGGATTTGGAATTCAAAAAGAAAGGGGGTAATCACTCTCTTTGGAGTTCATGCACAAGGCAAGGAGGTGACGTTTTGAACTCCTTCATGCTGAATTAGCCTTATAAGGAAAAATTGATGAATTTTTCATTTCAAATAAAATTATGAAATGATACACAATAAAAACCTCCGATTCGTTAAAATTTCAACAAACAGTGTCGGACGTACCATAGAACCTTCTCTTTCTCCATTTGTAATAGTTTTCGACCGTTATCATAGATAATTCTTTCTTTAAACAGTCGAGTGAGCTGTTCAAAATATTACTTACAATTAGTGGAGAGTATGACAAGTAGAAGTTACTAGAGATAATGTTTTAGTGTATGCTAAACGTTTAATAGGTAGGTCTCTAGAAATGTGCCTAATATTTTTAACCTTGTGGTGCAACGTGTTTAGTAATCATAGCATAAATAACACGATATCAGTTAAAAGCAGAGAGCCTCTTGGAATGTGACGATAATAAGCACGATAACGAGGATACTAGCACACTGCTCGTTTATCATCGAGAATAATCCGCTATTCAGGAGAAACCTCTTCTTCGAAATATATGGAAACAATGAACTTTAAACATCTATACAAAGACTGAAAAATGCGAAAAGAGATATCTTGAATATTATAATCGTCCCATGGTTTCATAAGCTAACAAAATATCACACACTCAGGTGCTAAAAACTCCTCTAACTTTCATAGGTAAGTAAAATTACTATGTGCTTCGAAAAACATAAAGCTATATTAAAAACAATCGGGAAATATTAACAGGTTTCCTTTTTAGAATTTAAAGTTATTGATTTAACCTATATTTCAGCTGCTTCAATTTAAAGCTCTGGAGGATGTGAATAAACATAATCGTAAACATAGTAAAAGATTATATAAGCTTATGCCATTGTAATAAAATTTCCATAGCGTATTATTTGGCTGCGAACCCAAAAAGAGAGGACTGAAATCACTACTATTTGTATTTATTTTTATCGTATCGTCTAATTAAACATTTCTCTAGTGGGTATTCCATACGCGTAACTATATTGCGAACTTCTTTATCTGGGGTGCAAAAGATGCTTGCCTAACGCCGAGCTTATCACTTCACTGCATCTGTTCCCCTCCTTGCAAAGGAAATACGAAGCAGTAAATAAACGAGTACAAACAGCGCGTGATTGTATTAATTCACGACGCACTGGCTCAGTGCCTCTATGCAACTTGAGACCCACCGTTGCGGCGTATTTTAATTAAAAGGAGTAAATAATTGGGACGTGACAAAGATTGATTATTTTACTCAACTTTCTACGCAAAAAGGGTTTTGTGATGCTGCTCTGAGTAGTTTCTTATTTCTCAGGACTTCGAACCAATTAATTTACCACGTACGTCGTATTGGTAAGACATATGCACTGTTATTATTTTGAATTGTAAGAATAGGCTTCGAGAAGAAAAAGATTCGAGTTTTTTCGAAGTAAATAAATACGCATATCAAGAGAAACATTTTCCTTTGACGTCTTTGAAAAATACTCCTCATATTAAAAAAAAACGGTGTGAGGTTAATGAAACCAATTCTCAGTAAGGAATGCTTGTGTTCATAACATCTACGCTTTTCACAATATTTTATTTTTTTCTGGAGAAGTCGTCACAGCTAGGTCCTAATTCCAATTCAAATTCTATTCCTTTTTACTCCCATTCAGAAGTCAGAACCCACGCTTTCTGTGAATTCTCTCACCAAACAAACGCTCCTCCTCTTCGTGAGGCAAAGTGGGTGCCAGCTAAGCCTAACCGCCGAAGAGAATTGGTTGCAAGAAATTAGGCCGACATATTAATTGTCAACGATATGACTGCTCCCAATTACTCGAGAATCGGCTGGGGGGAACCTCCAAAGAAAACGCCAATCTCGAGGGGAACAGGGGGGACAAGAGCGCTTGCCCTAATAAACGAATGTTCCGCGTTACTCAATAATGCTAGTCTACACTTTAGAAGGCAGCGAAAATTAGCTCTTCCAATTAGCATCGCCACCCCTTTTTCGTGCGCGGAGCAAACCTCTCATTAAGTCCAACTTCACTTGAAGTCGCAGATTTATTCCAGTCTTAAACATTCTCGGCTGCTGCACACCGCGCTGCTCGTTCCCTTTTATCGCGGGTTCTGAAGGCACCCGAAAGAGGTGTCGCCGTGCATCGGAGCCGTGATTATTACCCCGAGGGAATTGTATACAAATTAGAGCTTTGTGAGCTTGTATTTTGTTTTTTTTTATTCGTGCAAATTCGTGCCCTCCATCCAAGTTCAGCTCCTTCCCGAAATGTAACTCGATTTGAAACAGTCTCAGTCACTTCGTCATTCAAAACATTGGACTAAAAGAAAATCGTCCCAAAGATGTGTGATAATTGCACTCAGCCTCCCACGCGTAAATATGGCATCATTTTATGCATGCGGAACAAAATATTATCACTTTACTAGTGACTTGTACTTTGAAGTAGAAATATATCTTTTTAAAATTTGAATTTTAAAAATTTCAACGGTATTCGATCTACTCGAACGAAAACGGCACTTCTTGTATGAATAATCATAAAAGTAGAGAATCCGATGCACTTCATACCTAGGGGGTTTAAATGAAATATATCAAAGAGGCATTTGGAAGAAAAAAGGCAAAACATTCAACATGTTACGGTGGCCCAAACTAAATTCAATTAAAGGAAAATTTCATGCAGAGTTTAAGGAAATATAACGCGGGTTATAAAGCATGTTTCTTCTCTGTGTGTTGAGACAAAAGAATAATCCCTTCCGAACCAAAAAACATTCACGATTTGTAGGAAAACAGTCTAAGAACAGTTATTCATTGTCACGTCAATGACATTCGCAATCTCATGTATTTCCGTCGACGGGCTAATGTTGGTCATACTGAGGACCGGATGCATCTTGATTTTTATGGAGCAATTCCCTTTGTAAAAAGAACGATCGGGATTTGGTTAAATGCTTCGGGATCGAGGAAGACGAGGGACAAGGAAATCCCGATCCTTTTACCCATCTAAGAGGAGGCCAAATGATGCAAAGGGAATGCGCACGAGATAAAAGGTCGGTGGCTCCTCTGCCTGGAGGATGGCCAACTTGAGGAGTCTTTGAGATGAATGCGGGGAGCGGGGACAAAGGGAATGTTTGTCGGCGTTCCTAAAACCATTCTTCCCGAAGGAAAACTCCGCAACGAACAATTTTCGATGGGATGCCGCGCCTCAATCGGGGAAAAAGGGGGCGGACAGCGATTCGAATTGCTCGGAGGACGAAGCGATGGAAACAGAACAGAGAGAGAGAGAGCATAAGGGTTGAGTCCTGACCCTCTTTTGAGGATTGGAATGGCGGAGTTTTTTTTCCGTGAAAGAGGGTTCTCGCTTCACGAGGCATTTTTGGGAAGGACCGTGAGTTTACTCTACGGCGTACGAGTCGGGTAAATACTTCAGCTGAAAGACACATGCACGTGAGGGCGCGTTTAACACGATTCGACACAAAGAAGTTGAGCATCCAAAAGCTTTTCTCTGGGTCTGGAGTATTTATGGTCCCACAGAAGAGACAACGAAGTTATAAGAGAGTTAACGAGAAATATTAACTATTATTCGAAACTCGAACTTATTCTTAATAAAGGTCTGGAGAGGGGATAAGCATTTCCCCATGTTTATAAATAATGCAATGTTAGAACATATTGCAATGATGATTTAATTCATCTTAGTCAACAATAGTAAAAATAATCTTCAAAATCTGGTTTTTTCAAAATTAAAGAGCC